>PVJO010012398.1:0-55727 GCA_004026905.1 Hystrix cristata
CCATTTTCAGCGTGTCAAAGGGACCCTGTGCTGAGCCCCCATGTTTTGGACCATCTGCTAGGTGTTTTCGAGCACTGTTTCACTGAACGCTCATGACTACCCTGTGGGGAAAGGGGTACTAGCCTATTTGACAGTTGGACCATCACCCGCAAACCACACAGCCAGTACTCAGCCAACTCAAACCACCTTCAAAGCTCCTCTCTTGCCCCTTCATTATACACCATTAGCTGAGGGATGAGCAGTGTGTGACGGCGCAGCAGGTACACAGGCCACCTTCCTGTCGTGGCAGAGTGGGGGAGGGGCACTGAGGGCTCAGTTTTCACATCTGCTAATTCTTGAATGTCTGCCATGTGTGAAACACGCAAAACCTGGGCCCCGCCTTCTAGAACCTCTGTAATGTCTAACAGCACATAAACACGAAGCTGGGTCATTAGTACAACCCCCGGGGTCCTGGCATTTTGGACAGCAGGTAGAACAGCTTCGGGGTGCACTCATATGGCAGGTTGGGGGTGGGGGTTGCTCAGGAGATGAAGGGGTGCTGGGCTCCAAAGGAAGATGAGGGTGTACATCCAGTCTGTCTTCTAAAAGAGCCTAAGGCCAGCCGGGGGCAAGAGGGGCATCACCGTCTGGCTGTGGTCAAAGCAAAAGTGAGGTTTTTCTATCTGTCAAATAAGCTAGTACCCCTTTCCCATAGGGTGGTCATGAGCGTTTAGTGAGACAGGGCTTTGAGGTGACCGGTTACCTTTTTGACCTTGTCTCCCCTGCCTTCCTCATCTCGCCGAGCTCTGACCACCCTGCTCTCCCTGTTGCTCCCAAAACATCAAGCAACACCCCCAAATGACAGTCTGCCCACAGCACTCCTAGATACCCACTAACATCTGCAGGGCTTACCGCTTTTTCTTTTTTTTTTTTGGTACTGGGGATTGAACTCAGGGCCTTGTGCTTGCAAGGCAAGCACTCTAACCACTGAGCCAAATCCCTCACTGCCTCCTTTTATGTCATGTCCTTGTGAGGCCTCTGCTGCCCTCACTCCCAACTCTCATTCCCTGGCACCTGCTACTACCCCACGGGCAGGGAGTCCTGCTTGCTCTTCGTTATTGTCTGGCTCCCTCAGTAGAGCTTGTGCTCTGCCACTGGTTGGCTTTGGTCACTGCTGTGTCCCCCGAGCCTAGTACAGTGCCTACCACATACGGATGTTCAAAACCATTTATGGAAGACAGACAAGGAAGGGGAGGTTAAACCCAGGGCCACAGTTTAGGGGGCACAGCTCAGAGCTCTCCTCCATTCTCAGAGAGGCCTTCCTGGAGGAGGGGACATTGGGCTGGACCTTGACAGAGATGGACCGTGGGCTTGAGAAAGATTCATTGGAGCTAATGGGCAGAGGCGCTGGAGGAAAGCATGCCCAGAGATGGCGCAGCCAGGAACAGAACAGAGGGATCATCCGTGGCGGCTCTGCTTGGGCCCCTGGCCTTGATCCCCACTGCCAGCTGGCAGACAGCTCCACTGGCAGGGCATTGGGGATATCTACTGCCCAGGCCTTCTGGTCTTCCAGGGTCTGCTGAGATGACATTCAAGGTTTACACATGGCCAGAGAGGCTGGCGGTCGAGGCCACAGGGTCCGGGGAAGTCAACTGCAGCACAAGCTGCGCCCAGCCTGTGGACGGTGGTCTGGAGACCTTCCTGCCTAAGACTTTGGTGAGGCAGCAGCCCCAGTGGAAGCAGTACTTGGTCTCAAACATTTCTCAGGATGCTGTCCTCATTTGCTACTTTTCCTGTGATGGGAAGACCCTGTCAAAGAGTCTCAACATCAGTGTGTACCGTGAGTGGCTATGTCTGTATGTGTTGGGGGCTTCTTTCCCAGGGCAGAGCCTGTGTCTGCTGAATGTTCTGGAACCTGCTCTGTCACTGCCCAGCGCCTTCTCATCACAGCACCCCTGCCCTAGTGACAAGGGGCAGGACAGGCCAGTGGGGCTCAGAATTTGTTCACATACCTGATGGTCCCTGAGCAAGCCAACCTGGTTCTGAATCTTGCTCCAAGGAGAACAGTCTAATTGACGTTTCCCCAGGCCCAAAAGTCATTTTGCCATGCAGTGTTCTGAGTCTCCCCCCAGCTCAGACACCAGAGCACCCCACACCTGTGACAAGCAGTGGGGGAACATCAGGAGAGCTGGGCATGCTCTCCAGTGGCCGCTTCACCACATGAGGAGCTGTCACTTGGAATTCTCTGCTTTTCCTGAGGACCCACAGCAAATGTGTGGCCACCATACACAGGCACCATGAAAACCTTCCAGATGAGCCAGATTCTCTTGAAATCTTGGCTGCATGGGTATCACTGAGGCCTCCCCATAACCAACATCAGTGGATCAAATGAACAGAAAGATGCTCCAAATTTGTATTTCATATGTATTTCCTGGGGGGTGGTGAGTGCTCTTGACATAATTATCCAATTGTTTCATCTTTGGAATTTGTATTTTATATATCTGTAGGGGAGGGAGACACACAGACCCAAACTTTTATCTTTGAAGTTGGCTGTACAAGTTCTGGACTTTTTCTTTGCAGATACCCTATTACCTCCATCTTGTCTAGTCTCCAAATCATGTCCATAAAACTACCACCAAGTACATCTTCACACTGAACCGCTTCCACTTTCCTCTCTACCCTTGAGCACATCACGCCCCAGTTCATTCTCCCCCTCCCAAGCCCAGCTAGGGAGCTGGAACACCATGGTGTCAGGAGATGGCCCTGGCTGGACGGGGCCCACAAGGACTCACCCCATCCTGACCGGCCCTCTCTCATCCCTGGCAGAGCCTCCAAAGCAGGTCACACTGAAGCTGCACCCCGTGCGGGTGGCCACGGGCACATCCTTCACCATTGAATGCAGGGTGGCTGCCGTGGAGCCCCTTGAGAGCCTCACCCTCACCCTGCTCCATGGCCAGGAGATTCTGCACAACCAGACCTTCCAGGGGACAGCATCTGCCCTCCAAGAAGCCATAGCCACATTCACCAGCACAGCTCAGAGAGAAGGCGGCCCTCTCAACTTTTCCTGCCAGGCCGAGCTGGACCTGCGGTCCAGAGGCGGGGACATCATTCGCAGTGTCTCGGAGCCCCAGGTCCTCCAGGTCTATGGTAATGGGACCGCATAAAGGGAGGGTGGGGCCATTTGGCCTTTTGGCCCCTTGTGGGAAGAAAAAACTGAGTGCCACTCTCAGGCTGATTAGGGTACACACTTAATTCTGCAATTTCCCACCTTCTCTGATTGTCTTTCTAACTCCCCAGCCTGGGTCGCAACTGTTCTAGAAGTCAGGAGAGTTCAATTAGTTGCTTGGCCATTATCAAGCTGTGTGGCCTTGACCAAGGTGACCTGCTCTCTCTGTCCTCTCACAATGAGCAGGTTGGCCTGCCTATCCCTGAGGTCCCCACGTCCTGCTATTCCCTGCTGTTCCATCTTTGGGGAGCTTGGCTCTGACCAAGGAGGGGCATGGAGTGGGCCATGGTGTCCAGTCACCACACGCCGGTCCCAGGTGCTGCTGGCAGGGGGACACCTGCCCTAACCATCTCGCAGAGGTCTGGCTGGTGACGAGAGCCTGGCCCACTTTTCTTCTAGATGCCACTCTGAAGGCAGACACCATGCACCACTCCTCTTGGCAAGCAGGGTGACTGAGGATGAATGGGTGGGTGCAGGGCGATGGGGTAGACATCTGATTCCCTGCCCTGCCCTGGCACCCGAGTCTTCTAAGACATCTGTCCCCTCCCCAGAGCCTGTGCAGGGCAACCAGATGATCATCATCGTCACGGTCGTGTCAGTTCTGCTGTTCTTGTTTGTGACATCCATCCTGCTCTGCTTTATCATCAGCCAGCATCAGCGCCAGAGACGGACAGGCACTTACGGGGTGCTGGCTGCCTGGAGGCGGCTACCCTGGGCCGTCCGGGCACAGCCTGCGTGAGCCATGCAGCTACCACCATGGCAGCTGCTGCACAACCCATAGGTCCTCAGGATTGTGATCCAGCCTGGCTGAAGGACTCACAGCAGCATGAGACTCTGGGGACATTTTCTTTTCTAGCCTGAATACAAACACCTGGACTTAACTTGGTGTCTTCCACGTCTGCTCCTGGGATAATAGTCAGCAGCTGGGAAAGGGGACGAACAGGCATGGCCTTCTCTCCCCAGATGTGTCTCCTTCCTGCCCTCTCCTTCTCAGGGGCCTTTCTGGGCTACAGCCAGCCCAGGCCCCGGATGACCTCTCTCATCTGGCCTGAGTGACTAACTCTTACTGAGGGAAGGCAAGGAAACACCCTGGCCTCTGTTCTCACCTGCCCCCGTGGGACCTCAGGCCACTCCTGGGGGAGGAGTAGGACATAGCTGGGACTCTACTGGCTGCCAAGGTCAGCTCCCTAGGCTGATGGGGGGCAGGAGGGGCGTGTCCCAAGGGTGCTGACTCAGCTCCAAGCCCCTACCCCACTAGGGGGAGCTTCAAGGAGCTTGGGAAACAGGAGTAGTCCTTTCCTCTTGCCTCATGACTTATTCTTAACCCAGAAGGTGACCCCACAGCCTTTGTTATCCCAGAGAAGACAGGGACAGGGGTGGGCTGGGGCTTGTAGTATAGGGGCATTGCCCTGGTCCGGGCAGGAAATCCTGGAGCAGAGTTGGGCTTACATGGTGTATTAGTTACTTTTCTAGAATCAGTGGTTTGCAAGAGAGCAGATTTAATACAGGAAATTTACAAACTACAATATTTACACACACAAGCCAAATGCAGGAAGAGTGCAGAACATCTACCTATGCACTGGAGACCTGAAAGATCCAATCAAGGGCTGGGAGCCCACAGCAATGTGCCATGTGTACCTGTGTCTGCACTTAAAGCCTGAAGAAATCTATACTGGAGCCAGAGTATGACACTCACAGCGGAGATGAAGACCAGAGCTCCCCTGAAACAAACAGCAGCTTTCCCCAATGACAGCAAGGCCCTGAGCTCCTCCTGCGACGAGAATAGCAGAGTTTCCTTTGGGAAAACCAACCACAACAGGGCTTCTCCTGGGAAACAGCTGGCGCCTATCTTCTGCTCCTGTTCTCCTGTATATTGTGTTGGCGATAACCTTCAGGTAGATCCTTTACGCCCAGAAACACACCAACTCAGTTCAGCTGGGCGATCCTGCTCAAGTTGACCACAATAATAAGTCCACCATAATCCTCCCCTGGTCAACTTGATAACCAGGCACATTTCTTTAAACCATAGTCTCCAGTAGCAGATCTGTAAAGAGTTAGCATACCTTGTTCTATTCAGATTTACAGTAACAGTACAATTATTGCACTCATTCCCACACCAGAAACAAATATTCAAAGGAGTCTCAACACTGATTAAAAACAGGTGTCCAAAAACCACTATACATATAAATATCCAACTCCATTCTCTTTCTCTTGCTTGTTCTAAAACAATAATTTGTTTACAAAGTGCAATATACCTATACAGTGCATCCACATTTAAAAATATGGTTTCAAATTTTAAAACTCCTTTGGTTTCTATTAACTTTAACAACAGACAAGGTAACACCCCAAAGGATCTCCTGCACCCCAATACACTCTTCCCTTCTGGTCAAAGACCTCAAGTCATTTTTCCATTGTCCCATTTCTCCTCCACAACCATGTTCTCCTCTGTTCATCCTTGAAATCTATAGCTCCACTCTGGCCAAATGCTTCAAGTCACTCTGCTGCTCTCCACTCTCAATTTCCAAAATAGATCCAGCCAAAAACCCTCAACAGCTCTAACTATGCTGCCGTCCCAACACCAGACTGCACCAAAAGTTTCCTGCCACCCAGGCAGTATCTCCAAACACAAGCACAGTGCAGACCAACCTCTGCCCAAGCACACAGGCACCGCCCGGGATCCAGCAGCCAACACAGTCTTTCTCCACAGAGGCCTCCCAAGCCTCATCCTAGCCCACAGCATTTCCATCAGGTACTCTGGCTTTCCACGCTCTGAACAGAGTCTCCCATAGAATAAGTTTAGAGCCTTCCAGGGCTGCCTCTTTGGCTGGTCTCCCAAAACCTTTCCAAATTAATGCCAAAGGCTCTTAAGCCACATGGCCAGGCAATGTCACAGCAAGGACCCCATTTCTCTGGTACCAATTTCGCAGTTACTTTTCTAGAGTCAACAGTTTGCAAGAGAGCAGATTTAATACAGGACATTTACAAATTACAACATTCACACACAAGCCAAATGCAGGAAGAGTGCAGAATGTCTACCTACGGACTGGAGTTCCAATCAAGGGCTGGGAGCCCACGGCAATGTCCCGGGTACATCCGTGTCTGCACTAAAAGGCTGAAGAAATCTGTACTGGAGCCAGAGTATGACACTCACAGCGGAGATGAAGACCAGAGCTCTCCTGAAGCAAACAGCAGCCATCCCAGACCACAGCAAGACCCCGAGCTCCTCCTGTGATGAGAATAGCAGAGTTCCCTTTGGGAAAACCAACCACAACAGAGCTTCTCCTGGGAAACAGCTGACGCCTATCTTCTGCTCTCGTTCTCCTGTATGTTGTGCTGGCGATAACCTTCAGGTGGATCTTCTACACCCAGCACCACACCAACTCAGTTCAGCTGGGCGTTCCTGCTCAAGTCGACTACAATAATAAGTCCACTACATATGGCTTCTGGGCCCCTGGCTGGGCTTGAAGGAGGTCTTCTAAGCCAGTTCAAGATGGCAATGGGGTGCAGAGGGGCTGGTCCCCCACCTCAGGGAAAAGGGCTGCCAGCACAGCCACAGAGTCAGCAGACCGTAGCAGACAGGTAGCAGACAGGAGACTACAGGGCTGTTCTCAGTCTTGCACTGAAGGTGGCGAGGACCTCTGTGAGCATTCATCCTCAGAGCAGGCTCTCAGCATCATAGAAGGCTGGGGAGACAGCACCTCCATCTTGCTTCCCTCCCAACCCAGGGGAATCCAGGGGGAACAGGGAAAGAGACAGGCCAGTGCCCACAGCAGTAATGGTAGGAGTCCCCCAGGCCTGACCTCTGGCACATGACCCTCCTGCCCTGATAGGCCTAGCCCCCTACCTGAAGCTGGAGGTACATCTGCACCCACAGTCTCTGTAGCACTGGGGGGTGGGGGCGGGGGCACAGCTCTCCTGAGGTGGGGGACAGAGAAGAAAGACCCCTTCAGAGGCCCACAGGCCCCTGGCTGGCTCTTCCAGCCCAGCCCTCAAGCAGATATCTGGCAGCACCCAAACCCCAGCTCACTTACATCTCCCTTTTCCCAGAGGCAGACGGCTGGTGCTGGATCCTGGGTGTACCCTGTGAGTAGGGCTGGCTCAAGGGAAACGGAAGGAAAGGGACTGGCCAGAGGGTCAAGGGGCCCAGGAAGGGCACTGGGTAGGGCAGATAGTGGTGATGGAACACCAAAGGGGCTTCCTCCTGGATATCCATCTCCTCCTCTGACTCTTGCTGCTGCCCCTCCAGGTAGACCTGGGGATTGTGCAAAGGGGAGAGGGAGATGAGGACTCAGGATCAGGCTCTCCCACCTCTACTCCTCTCTTTCCTTACATTAGTTTCTCCAGATAGCCATCATCATAATGGGTACCTTTTAGTGAGCATTCACTCTATGAAAGCAAGGCACTGTGGAAACATTTTTTCCTTTTTTTTTTTCTTTTTCTTTTTTTTTGTGCTGGGGATCAAACGCAGGGTCTTGTGCTTTTGAGGCAGGCACTCTCCCACTGAGCTAAACCCCCAGCCCCTTATTTCTTATTTTGCAGAAGGGAAAACTAAGGCTCCAACAGGTTGAACAACTTGTCTAAGGTCCCCAACTAATAAGTGGCAGAGCAGGGATGGAAGAATCCAGACCTGGGGCTCAGAGTACTCCAAGCTACTCCTGGCTTTGTCCCCAGCTCCTGGTCCACCTGTGTTACTCAGGTGGGGTGTTCAACCCAGGGCCCCTGAGGGTGTGAGGGGCCACAGCAGCTCCTTAGGGTTTCCCTCTGCCCAGATTCTGCTGACCTCTCCTTGAATGCCTCTGGGCTTCCTGGAGTCTCTGTCCCCTGGGTGCCTGACCACGGGCCTCTTCAGTGTCCCATTGCTGGCAAAATAGGCTCAGCCTTAGCGTGTTCCCCTCCTGCCCCCTCAACATGTCTTCCTCCATCCTGCCTCCTACCTCCTGCCTCCACCCCTGCTGGCTGGGAGGGTGGATACATCAGGGCCCAATGGTGCCTGCCTTCCTGGGGCCTGACATCCAGGGGGGCATGCGCGCTCCTTGAATGAGTCTGGGCAGTCCAGGGTTTGGGACCCGCCTTCCCTCCGTGGAGGCTGACACCAGCCCTGGTGTGTAATAGATGCTAAAGGGATCCAGCCAGAGGAGAGGTGTGGGCTGGCTTCCTGCTTCTCTGGGCCCAATCCCCTAACCCTCACCCCAGGCCACAGGGAGCGTCACAGGGGCCCCATCCCCACGCACCTGCGGGCCTGGGGAGTCTGGCCCAGGGCTTAGCGCCCCTGCCACCAAGCGACTCAGCAGCAACTGGTGCATCTGCGCATTCTGCAGCGACATCAACTCCAGCAGGTCTATAGGTTCAGCAAAGGTTCAGCGGGACCACCCCGCCATCGCGCGGTCCCCGCCTGGTCCCCGTCTCCCCTGCCCGACTCCAGGGGCCTTTAGAGGGAAGTAGCCTTGGGGCGCGGGAGCCGGGTGGACAGAGTGCGGGGCAGAAGGGCCATGAAGTGCGACCCCGAGTCTCACCTTCCTTCACGCGGCCCGGCTGCGGGGGCGGGGCAGAGACGACCCACGGGAGGGGCTGCAGGATGGTCACCGAGGGCTGGGGACGTAGGCGAGGACACTCAACCAGGCCAGGTGCGGAAGGGAAGGGGCTTGTGATCCCCAACACCTCCTCCCCCATCCCTATGAGTTGCCTCCCTAACCCCGCAGGCGCCGAGTTCTCGCCTCCCCTCTCCCTGTCCAGCATCTTTCTCTCGGTTTGGGATCTGTCGTCGCATCCCCACCTCCAGAATCCAGCCCCTCTAGGGGCGGCTCCCCAACTACCCCGGTCCCCATCCCGCCCACCCTATGAACGGCAGGCTCTGCTCCCTCGTTCAACCCTCACCGTCAGGGCTGCACTCTGTGGGGGAACGAGACCCCAGCTCCCGCCTGCCCTGGAGGCCATGGCCAGCTTTCGCAGGGCTGGGTTACCTTGGCAACGGAGACGCCAAAGCACGGCTCCTCCCACGCATGCGCGGGCCTGCCAGGGCTCCGGGTGTTTGGTCCGGCACAGTTTAAATTCCTTCCTTCAGCTCTCGTATTTCCCCCGGGATTTACATCTTACCCCTTGTGCTGCTCCTCCCCGTACCTGTTATCATTGCTCGCCCGTAGTACTGGGCCCGGGAGACCATGTTTGTTGAATAAATGGGTGAGTTGCTAGAGGGGCTTGGTTTCCAGGTCCCAGACCCCTAGCTCAGCTGATGGATTCAGCAAGCAGAGACTTTTGTAGGGGCCGCCTTGGACGTGAGGGGCAGGTGGATGAGGAGGGTCTCAGATCTGTTCCCTGTCACCCTGTCAGTCAGGAGAGGGAAGTTCTGTGCACAGAGTGTAGTTTCTGAAGAAGCCAGAAAGAAACACTGGCCGAATTCTCAGAAGAGGATGGAGGTCTGGCCAAAAATGCATGTTTGGTTCTTTATTTTGGCTGTTTCCTCCCCGATTCCTGGCAAAGGTGAGCCTCTGTCCCTCAGAGGTGGAGAAATGTGACAGTCCCCAATCCTGTCCCCTAAATTGGAGAAGTTACCAAAGCATGCATTCTTCTGACAGGAAGTTAGCAAGGTCTCCACTGCTTAAGAACAGGTGAGGCGGGAGATCTATTTCGGCAGCTGTGACCATCCTAAGATAGGCCCTGAGCAGCAGTCAAGGAAAATCCAGACAGGAAGCTGGGATTAGCACCCTCGGGAGTTGCCCTTCCCCCACCCTCCACTTTGGTTTAGCTCCTCTTCCTGGCAGTCCTGGAGTCTGGAATCAGGAAGGACCCCCACCACCACCTTCACTCCTTTGTCTTGTCATCCAGTGAGGGGGCCCACGGGCAGTGCATTAGCTGTCTCTGTTGGTCTTGTCACTTCAATAGCCTTCAACACTGAGATCCAGGCGCTCTGGTCTCAGGCCCACAGTGAATAGAACACTCTCCTCCAATCTCATTCCAGTACAAAATCAATCACCGTGGTCACCATCCGTGAACAGTGACCTGTGTGGTTGTGCATGAAGCTGCCCATCTGAATGCTGGTCCAGTATTGTAGGGAAGTGAGAACAGAGCCATCGAAGGAGAGCAGAAATACAATATCATGCAGAATCCCCAGGAGACACACAAGAAGGGATAATAAACTTCCGATATAATAAACACTCGCTGTCTTGTGGTATTCAATTTGAATTCTTTGTCAAAGGAAGTTAAAACATTTGCTGTTTGGAGGAGGCAGGCACCCATGTGTCTGCCCATTCAGCTGTAGAGCTTATATCGGCCCCAAATCTTTGCTTCAGACTCTGGTTTGGGAGAATTCTACCTAAGACACCAGTCCTGGTTTCTCTACATATTCCCTGCTACCCCACCTAGCTGCTGAACTCCTGGGAGAAGCTACTGTACTTGCTCGGTAATACAGAAATTTTGGATCAGAGGAATTAAATACTAAAATAGACATTGAAGAAAAGTCATCTGGTATAAAATGGCCAAAGGGTTCAACTAAGGCCAAGCTAGACAGAGGGAGGATGCCCAGGAGGCCACCACTTTTGTCGTCTGAAGGAGCCAGGTGCAGGCTGGAGGTGGCTGTGGAAAATAGATGGAGAGAGGATCCAGTTCCTCACACATGAAACTGCATGTTAACCTTATGCAAAATTCATGTGTTTGGAAAAGGAGGCTGAGGTGAAAACTCGCTGTCTTGTGGTATTCAATTTGAATTCTTTGTCAAAGGAAGTTAAAACATTTGCTGTTTGGAGGAGGCAGGCACCCATGTGTCTGCCCATTCAGCTGTAGAGCTTATATCGGTCCAGCACAGTGGAGGAGGTAACTTGCCTGCAACTTCCCTGCTTACTATTATTTTCTTTCAAGCATTGGACACACCACCTATTCCCTTTTATTTATTTATTTATTTATTTATTTATTTATTTATTTTTCTTACTGAGGACTCTTGTTTGCATCTTTGGACTTTTTTTGTTTTGGGGATGTGTGGTTGTTGTGTCCCAAGACAAACTTTACCAAAATTTAGTGTCCCAAGACGCTTTGATCTGCCTGCTGCCTTGGTAAATCTATTCCTAGGAATAAATTAAACTTGGTCAAAGATTTATACTCAAACCTGTTCATCACGGTGTTATTTTTAAGATTTAAAAATTTAACATTACTCAATGTCCAAAAACAATAGGGGAGTAACTGAGTAAATGGAGGCAGCTCACCCAGAGGAATGTGGTGTGGTCATTCAAAATCATGGATCTGGAAAAACAAGCTGTCTCTTCTCCTTAGATGAAAATAGAGAGAAAAATGCCCTTTCCCAGAGTTCTAGTAGGAATTTCAATGCTTATTTCTGGTACTGGTGAGAAGGCATTGATGAGACAGCAACAACCAAGTAAGGGCTCCTTTCCTTGAGCCCCGTTCCTAAAGGAACTAGAATGTGAGGGTTGAAAGAAAGGCATTAAACATGGTTCTGCAGAATTCTGTCAGTGCCACATTATTATGTGGCTGACAAATGATATATGGGAAAGAAGGAGCCTCAGAGGTACAACAGTGAAAGAATTTCATTTTTCTTTTTATAAGCTCTGACTGCACTTTTTCTGCAAATTATGTCCTTGTGAGAGATTTGAGTGTGGCTTTGTTCAACAGGCACCTAGTGGTACTTTGAGGACTTACAAATAGACAGATTGTGGGGATGGGGATTTAGCTCAGTGGTAGAGCACTTGCCTACCAACTGCAAAGCCCTGAGTGCGATCCCCAGTATCCCCCACAAAGAAAATAGATCGTGAGATATCCTGGAATGGGGACCTCATTCCAAGGTCCTACTCCACTGGAATTGCACTATGGGATGGTGTTCCAGAGTCTTCCCTTCCTGGAACTCTTGAAATTGGGGGATCATCAACCACAAGGGTGCATCCTGCTGAAGCCCCCAAGAAATCACATTGACCAAATGACTCAGGTCAAGGGTAGGTGTGGAGAGGCTGTTCCTGTGGGTCAGGGCAGAATTTTCCAGGAGGTAGTTCTATTTTCCAGAATTATGTTGCTATTGGTGACTGTAACTCAGTCTAAAATAGTTTAAGGGAAAAGGGTGGGGCTTTGGCTTATGATAGACGGTAATAGAGCCGGTCTGTGGTCTAACTGGCTCAGGGGCTCTAAAATGAGTCTTCGGGTCCTTTTCTCCTTCCTCCCTTCTTCTGTCTCCTGCATCCCTCCTTCTCTCCCTGGTGTTCTTTTTCCTCCTACAGACAAACTTCCCTACTTCAGGCACCTTCAGGTTCACTTCAGTTACTTCTGATGGATCTAGAGACTCCTGAGAGAGACAGAGACAGAGAGGGAGAGAGAGACAGAGCATCTTTCTTTATGTCTGAGTGCATATAAATCCCAGGGAAGGACTATGATAGCCCCAACTTTTGGACCAACCCCTATGACCAAGAGGACTGGTCAGACTTGGGTGACATCACATCCCTGTGGCACGGAGGGGTGGCCTTCATGAAAGCAACAGCCCCACAGAATCATACATTTGGAGTAAGAGAACTCCCTGAAGGAGGGAAGAACTCTGTTCCTGAGAAAGGAGGGACTACATTCCCCTTGGCCTTTGGAACAAAGTCATATTTAACACACATCCCTATCCCTAATCCAGATGACACTGTGTGCAAATTAGAAAAAATTAGCCCCTTCCCCTAAACATTTTGCCACTGTTGCCAGAAAATTATCATGTTAAATATACTAATCTATAGCAACTTCAAATGTGATTGGTCCCTGGAATTGTGCAGTATACAACCTAGAATCTGAATGTAGCTGCTCTTCCCCCTCATACTGTGGAAGTTCTTTCTGATTACACTAATCCCTCATTAAAGAACATTTTATCCCATAGAGCTCTTAGAAGGTGACCACGGTGGCAAGGCAGAGACCAGAGGAACAGAACTATAAGTAAAAATGACAGCTGGCTCTCACCACCTCCCTTCCAGTGCCCACAGACAGAGAGCAGTGTCCTATGGTGGGGACAGAAACCAGCACCAAAGTGAACTGATGTCACGGCAGGGCTGCAGTGATGACAGAAGCCTGAGGAGCAGCCTCAGGGAGGTATCCTGGGAAGGATATGAGAAGAAATCTGTGTGCTCTGAATGCTAGAAAAGCTGACCCTTGCATAGAAGAGGCCATGTGGGAAACACCAGGATTCCATTAGTGGTAAAACCAAGTGAGAACTGCTTGTCAGAGAGGCCTGTGAGCAAGGCAGGGTAAACAATCACATACAAAGGACACCAACACTCACACCTAGATCTGGAAAACAAATCAGCCGTCAAGGGTAGGCACCTCTCTCAGGGGCCTGTGGTGGCCACCTGGGCAGGGGCTGAGCTGTGGGAAGTCCCAGGCCCAGCAAGAGCTACTCCAGCCATAGCTGGCCCCGGCCCCAAGGAGGGGCTTGGTGGTGACTGAGGCTGTGTCCAGTCTGGGCGGGGTGGCTAGGAGGACAGAACCCAACCCTGGAGCTGAGGGTCACTGCGCATCAGCCTCTCTGAGCCCTTCTCAAAGGACACCCTGTCCAAGGGCTCAACTTGCGGGGGCACCAAGTAGCAGCCAGAGCTCTGAACTACTAAAAAAAGAGATGGTGGCGGAGATGGGTTCAGGACGGCCAGGCTGACTGTTGTGGGACAATGGGGAGGGAACGAGGGGACAGGGCTCTCAGATTCATGCCTCCCCGCCCTCAGCCAGATGCCCGGAAGCAAGCTGTGAGACGAAGCATTTCACAACAGCTCCACTAGGGGTCACCATACTCCCAGAGTGGAGCGTGGGGGAAGGGTTAAAACAGACGTACCCTTACACGCACACTCCCCAAGCTCTGAGAGACAGATGTCTAGTCAGTGGGGTGGGGTTGGAGGGGAGGGAAGAGATGGAGAAATGTCCCTTGAGACAGCTGTGATGTAGCTAAACAGCTGGGGGAGAGAGAGAGGGGGGTGTGTGTGTGTGTGAGATATGTGCAAGTATGGGTGTATAGGTAGACATACACTTGATACAAATCTAGTGACCATGATGAGTGGCCCTGTGTTCATGTGAACGAAGCATGTGTATGGGTACAGATGACTACATAAGTAAGTCAAAGTTGTGCTAACAGAATTGCATGAGCATGGTTGTGGGGGGTGTACACAAGGAATATACTCATTAAAGACCTGTTGGTGACATGTGGCATTTGTGTTCATCTGGGCATGAGTGTGCCTGTGAGCGCACATGGCTGTGTATGTATATAAGCCATGTACATATGTACAACCCTGACATGACCCTGGAGGTGTGTACGTGTGAGCTGACAGCATGTGTGTGATGGGGGTAATTGTTGTGATGTTTGTGGATGTCTGAAGCATTATTCTTGTGTGTAGCCGAGCATGTGGGAGTGCAGCATTTGTTCCTGGAGGGGTTACATGTGTACCTGAGTAACTGTGTGAGTGTGTCAGCCAGCCTATGCTACGGAGCACTTCTGGTAGTGAGTGTGAAAGGGGATCAAGTGTGAGAATGAACCTGTGTACATCTGTCAAGGCTAGGGCAGTCCTGGGGGGAGCTCACACATACCCCTGTGTGTACGTGTGTGCACATGCGTGTGCATGTGTGTGACTAGATGAGCGTGTCACAGCCTGTCGCCCTGGTCAGTGAGACTCCAGAGCCTAGCACTCCCAGGCTGAGCCCTGACACCCCATGAGGGCAGTGTGGCGGAGGCTCCCACCTGAAGATTGGCCCAGTCCTCAGGTTTCACTCATGACCCTGTGACATCAGCGGCAGCAGCTGTCCCCGCCGGCCTGGCCCGGCCCCCCGGCCAAGTCCCCCAGAGCTCCAGCCCCAGCCCGAGGTGGGCACGACACTCTGGGCTTGTCAGCTACCGCTCTGCTCCCGTTTAACAGTGAGTACTGCGTCCCTTCACACCAGCCAGGCAGTATCCCCAGGAGTGGGCCACCCCAAGGGACAGGCTGCCCTGGCTCCAACCCCAGCCTGGTTCTGAGGAAGTCACCACTTTGCTCTGGCACCGCTGACCTCCTGCCCACACCAGGCTCTGCTGCCTGCGCCGGGCAGGCTCTGCCTGGCCACCCTGCCCAATCTCTTTGTGCCTTGACCCTCTCTCTGTCCCCAAACTTGCCTCTATCTGCGTCTGATCATCTGCCTGGCTGGCTGTCCTTGCTCTCAGCAAGGGTCTTCACTTTGGTCTCAAATGGTCCCGTGGCTAAAGCTTGGCTCTGGACAGGCACACGGTGACCCAAGGGACAGAGACCAGGCAGTTTCTTCAGGAGAGTGGGGGAGCCAAAACAGTGCCTGGCTGGGCCTGTTGCAGCTTCTCAGTCAGGGGGAGGGTGGGGGGAGAGCAGCAAGAGGCCGGGTGGGGGTGGCGGCTCCTTTGCTTTGCCGAAAGAGGAATTTGTGAGATGCCAGCAGAGCACACATCCCAGGCAGCCTGGGCTCTACCCGCTGTCCCACCCTCCTCCGGCCCACTCCCAATGGCTCTTCTCTGAGACTGGCTGGGCCCTGGAAGAGGGAAGGGGTCAGAGGAGCACCCCCACATGGGGAGGGGACTATGGGGACCTGGCTCTGGAGAGCACAGTTTGAGGGGAAGAAGATGGGACTGCAGCACTAAGGGGACTCAGAGGAGCCAGGAGGGCGCCAGGGGCCACAGGAGGACAGGCAGGGCACAAACCTGAGGTCCAGGGAGCAGAGCCAGCAGACCTCAGCCTCCTCCTCTCTCCCCACAGGCAGAGCTGGGCACAGGACACTGGGAGGGGTGGGCATGGCTGGTGGAGAAGGCAGAGTGATCTGAACAGAGACCAGGAACGCAGCTTGGAGGTGCTCTGAGCTAATCGTCAGTGGGGTATAAGGGTTGTTGCTTAGCAGAGGGACCACTTACTTAAAGGATTGGGAAATCCAAGTCTAGAGAGTCATGTGGGTGGGGTGGGAGCTACTGAGCTATCTGAAGAATGACTATGTGAGCAGAGACCCCTTCCCACTCCATCGACCCAGGAAATCCTGTGTCAGCCACCCCTCCCCCTACTGATCAGAGCAGGGGGCCAGGCCAGCCTGTGGTCTCCGGGCACCCCACTGTGAGGAGGTGGCCTCCACGTGGGGACAGCTAGGGTCATATCTCTCTCCACCCATGTCTCAGCAGGGGCCTGCACAAAAATAAATCCCCCAGCAGAGCCTGGGAAGCTTAGAGGCAGAGCAAGCCCAAGATCATTTCATCCAGCCCTTCTGATGAACCAGGTCAGGGATGGTAGCTGGTCTGGACACAGGGAAGGGGCTGTAATAGGGCTGCCATCAATTTTCTGTGGCAAGGCTGTGGCTGCACCCTGGGGCCCGAGCTGGGCCAAGGGGACCCCAGCAATGGCAGAGGCCGAGTAGAGTGGTGGTGGGGCAGGTAGGACTGGTTCTCCCAGGACCCTCTGGATTCTTCTGGCTTCACCCCCTGGCCCCTGACTATGGCTGGCATCTTCACTCTGTGTGGCAGGCATATAGACTGCTGTAGTCACTGCACTAGGGTTTGGAGCCACATTACCTGTGTGGGACAAGGTGGAGGGCTAGACAAACCCAAGGGCCTTTAGACCCTATAGTGTCAGACATTGAGGCAAAGGTAAGCCAGGCCTGAAGGCCCACACACCCCCCAGCTACATAAGACACAGGTCCCCTGGTCGACCTCCAGAGCTCCTTAGCAGCCCACCTCCCATCTCCCCCGACCAGGCATCTCTCCAAAGATTGTGCTGGAACTTTAGGGAGTTTGGGAAAAGTAATTAGGGTCCTTGCTAGGTGGCCCCTGGCCCAGCCTGGACCTACTTATCATTTCTGATTGGGAATCTGCATGTGGTCAGGGTTCAGGACTGGGGTCACCTCCCCAGCTCAAAGCTGGCCAGATGCAAGGCTTGCTCAGCTGATGTTCCTCCATGGGGTCTCTGCCCCGCCCCCAGGCCAGTCCAGGGAAGCCCTGGTCAGATGCTGGGTTCTCTGACAAGGCTCCTGCCTTTTGGGGGGCAACTCTGACCACCAGAAGAGAAAGTATGGGTAACAGGGAGGAGGGTGGGACTAACACGGTAAGGGGAGCAGTGACAGCATTCGGAGAAGGCTCCAGGAAGAGTGATCACTGAGAGGAGTGGGAGGCATCGCCAGGTGAAAAATCTTGTCCTGAAGCCTCAGAGAGCGGGTAGGGAGGTAAGGAGAAGGAGAATGGGGGTCAGCACTTTACAGGCTATACAAATTCAGTTCCTCAAGCCCTTTACAGGGCCCCCCTTACAGGCCCTGTCACATACAGCTATGAGTGGCCAGGGCTCTGTCCACAGTGGCTAAGGCCCCTGTGTCTTGGGGAGGAAGTTAACTCTGGGGCAGGGCTGTGAGGGGGCAGAGCTTGCTCCTGAGACCCAAGACCAGCAGGTTGCCATGGACACCTGAGGACTGGGCCTCCCTACAGTTCCAATGATTCCTGCAGGGGCCCCCAGGCCTGCAATGGCCAGGACAGGCCAAGTATTCCTCCAAAGGTGCTAATGGGCCTTGGGGAGCCCTGTTTTTTCCTTTCACCTCCACCACTGCTATGCCGGCCTTTCATGTGTGTGGCCCCGTTCTGCTACATCAGCAACAGCTATTTTTATTCCCTGTCATTTTCCATCAACAGCCTGTGTTGGGGGGGAGGGTGGCAAGAGGAGTGAGGGGCTCCAGGAGCCAAAGGGCAGCAGGGTGGGAGGCAGGGGAGCCACCGTCCCCTCAAAGGACCTCCGCCAGGGCCCCTAGCACAGAAAAAAGACGAGAGACCCCAGTGGTAACTGGACCTTGCTCCATTTTTTAACTGATTGTGGAAATGAGGTACCCTCTCCCACCCCAGAGGTACTAGAAGGTTATAGTCCACTTTAGACAGAGGCAACAGAATAAGCTACTGGTTAAGAGCCATCCACTATCTCTTTGAGAGCCTTGAGGGCCAAGTGTCAAGCCCAGTTTACTACGTAAGAAATGGCCAGCAAGTTACTTACCTTCTCCACGCCCATTTCCTTACCAATTAAATGGAGCGATAACAGGATCATGGCGGGTGTCTCGTGGAGATAAGAGAAGGAGCTACGAAAGAAGGGTATTACACAGCTGGCACCCTACAGAGCTGGGGGGTATTTTCATCCTACCTTATCTCCCTGGGGTGCAGGTCCTTTATAAAAGGGCTGCAAAATCCATCTCGCATAGCCTGTAATTGGCAGAGGCTGGCATGGCGGCTTCAAGGCCAAGGTAACAAGGTACAGCCCCCTCTGGCTTACTTCTTAGTAAGACCCGCCTTTGGAATCTTGTCCTCTGAGCGCCTGCGTGCGTGCCCGCCCACGTGAGTGCCCCACCTCCCCACGTGCGTGCCCACCTGCCCGCGGCCCGCGGCCGGCGTGCAGAGTGCGGGTAGTGGAGATTGAACCCAGGGCCTTCGCACTAGGTACATTCCCGGCCCTTTTTGAATTTTTTATTTTGAGACAGGGCCTTGCTAAGTCACTAAGCTGCCCAGGCGGGGCTCAAACTTGTGATCCTCCTGCATCAGCCTCCCAGAATTTTGGGACTAGATGATAGCACCACCACACCTGACTGACTCTTTTTTGAGGTTTGCAGATTTTTGGTCAATCTGATTTTGGAGACAACTTTTCAAAGAGGAATGAGGAGAAAACCTCCCTGGAACAGTTTCTGGGCACGACCAAATTTTCAAGTGGCTGACTAAAGGGCAGGGGCCTACCTGACAGAGCTGGGAGAGCAGAGGGAGCAGTCGGAGCAGAGGGAGATTTCAAGTTTTGCTGGAGGGCTGGTGGCCAGGACCCCAGCTCCCAGTGTCTCAGCAGGGACACTGCAAGGGACAACAGAAGCAGGACATTCCTGACATGAGACTGACTGTGAGGAGGAGCCGGGAGGGTGCAGGGGCAGCAGCTCTGTGAATAGGGAGGATATGTCCCAGGGCAGGCGAGGTGGGCTCGACCTGTCCTGTCCGCAGAGGGCATCTGTGCACACCCCAGTGTGAGGAACAGGGCACAGGTGGTGTTCAGGTCACCATGCTTGGGGCTCCTTAGAAAGATCTGAGCCAACAGCCCCAGGCCTGGGTGGAACAAATCAGCCTCCTCATCCCCTCCAGCAGCTGGGAAATGACTCATAGGGTTGATAAGTGCCTGCGTGTGTGTGCGTGCGTGCATGTGTGTGTGTGTGTGTGTGTGTGTGTGTGTGTGTACGAGTGGGCCCTAGTGGGGGCTGGGAAGCATATAGTGGTCAATTGGTGTCAATAAAAACCAAACCTGGAGGAAAGTTCTTTGTGCCCCGCCTCTCCCGGACCCTCACTGCTCCCAGTCCAAAGCCACAGAAGGCCTGAAAACAGTCCCGTCAGTACCTGCCAGACTCACCCTGTAGCCCACACCTTTCAGGGGCATGGATGGCCCAAGGACTCTGGCCTGCCCTTTAAAGAGGACAGATGGGTGAGGACCAAGCTAGCCCAGGGGCCACCTGTGCTGGAGGAGGACAGCCATGCCTGGCCCAGTTCCCTAAAAGACTGGAGGAAGGCCATGTTTGTAGTAGCAGGCATGAGGATTTGGCACTCAAGAGAGCTGCGTTCAAATCCTGGCTCTACCACTTGTTAGCGGGGATAGTGAAAGTGAAGCATTTGGAACGGGGCCCAGCACACAGTGAACAGAAAATGAATGTATCCACATAATTTTTCATCAGGAAATGTTTCTTTAAACTTCTACCTTGTGGGCCTGTGTGCATCAGAAGCACTGGTGAGTGCATTACTTGGGGCCCAGAGGAACCAACCCCTCTACTCCAAGAAGACTTTCCCAAGCTGTCTGAAGCTGAGAATCTTGCATTTTGAAATACATTCCTTTGACTTAAACCTAAGGCCTTAAAACCCACCCCGGGTCCTTGTTCCTGGGGAGAAAAGCTGCCAAGGGCCTACAGATGAGCTGGGAGGAAGTTGGCAGGACAGGGGCACAGCACACAAAACCTAAACACGGCCCATTTGTAGGGTTTTAGTTTGTGGGACCCTGAGCCAAACAAAAGCACTCTAGGTAGAGGAAAAGGGTCAGGCTGAGGAGAAGAGGCCAAAGTTTGGGAAAAAACTGCCCAATGTTCTCAGAGAACACTTGGAGACTAGCAGGGAACAGGACTGATTGTGGAGGGAGGAGTTGCCTATATATCCTGAACAGGAAACCAAACCGGCATACAGTAAATGCAAAATAAAGGTGACCACCATTATCAGTCTTACCCCTTGCGTAGAGCAAATTATCCTGCTGGTTGAATCAGGCACCTGAAAAGAAGAGGCTTCTTCTGACCCCATATGCGAATACACTGAGCACCAGCCCTTCTGCTTGCTAGGAGTCCCTGCAGAGACCTCAGTTGGTTTCCAGAATTCATGGGACCTGGAGTGTCTAGGGGTTTCTACCTTATGCTCCCTGCTCCAGGCCACCCTCCAAGGCCCCTTGGAACAGATTTCCTCTGCAGTCAGTGTTGGGCCAGAAGAGGAAAGCCACCAGGGATGGGTGACTTCCTCCAGGCCGTGGCCTGCCAAGGCCAGGGCCACTCTGCTCTCCTTCCTCTCCAAGCCCTAAGTGCTAGCAGAGAAATAACAGCTACCCCCTTCCCAACCCTACCCCAGCCTGCTGCAGCTAAGAAAGGGGTGTGACTTGAGGCTTAAAGCTAGCAGGACGTGGGGCTCATTTTTCACTCCTGGAGCTGGGCCACAGTGGGAACACAGGAATTTGGGAAGTAGTCCACCTGGATGTCCAGTGCTGTCTTTGGCCAAGAGAGACGTTTGGTCTGTTTCAGTCTCCCAGGAAGTTCTTTTTTTTTTTAACATTTAAATAAAATTTACAACTTTACGGACAACATTCATCTACATTTGTACATCAAAGTATTTTTGGAAAATAAAGTCCCTGTATTAGTAAAACAAAACATGGAAATGTAATAGAAGACCAAATATGTCTTGGACCATAATTTTACCATGTCCAAGTTCTCTTTACTTAAAAAACAAAATAAGGATAATTTAACTCACTACTGTTTTCTAAATTGCACTCCTCAACTTGTTATAGCATCAACTTGGTATAAAAGTGAGCTGCCACTATGCCGAGTTAGGAATTTTAAAGGGTAACAAATATTTCAGAAACTTAAAACATAACCTTTTCTCTTGGAATTTTATATATACCTAAAGTACCCAAGAAAAGTTTCATTTTCCCAGGAAGTTTTGATCCTGAGCCCCCAGTACCTGAGAAGCCTAAATGTGTGTGTGTGTGTGTGTGTGTGTGTGTGTGTGTGTGTGTGTGTGTGTGCAGGGTGTCTTCACTGGCCTTATACAGCTCTAGGTAATTTTGCTCCAAAAGAAACAAAGAGCCAGACACCGGTGGATGATCACCAGCTTTGCTGGCAATGAAGTGCATGCCTGTTGGCAAGAGGGGCAGTGGCTGGGTTCTGAGCAAGGCCAGCAAGCTACCTGGCATCTCTATCTGCAGGGATGGGCCCTAGATTAAATGGGGAAAGCTGTGAGGGGCAGATCACAGGGGAGTACCTCACTACAGTGTTTATATCCTGAGCTGGCAAGGGCATGGCTGAAAATACTTGGGGAATTTCAGGCTGATAAAATGCAGCTGAGTGGGTTTCTGGATACTTGAAGAAACCTCTGTAAAAGTATCGGTTCTGCAGAAAGGAAGTTTTCTAGAAGTGTACAGTGGTAAGTGGGCAGGGAGGGCGGTCCTGAGCTTTGCCTGACCAATAATTTGAGACTCTCAGGATCACAAATACCCAATGGTGAGGGATAAACTGGAACTGAGGGTGAATCAAGATCCAGCAAGCCTTCACAAAAGACTGGAGGTGTAGAGGTGCAAAAGACAAGGGGAACTTAAGTGGAGGTAGAGGTAAAATCCAATACTTGGATTTATATTAACTCTGTATCCTGCAACTTCGCTATAATCATTATTGGTTCCAAGAGTTGTTTTTTTTTTTTTTGTCAGTTCTGATTTTGTATACAGACAGTCATGGCATCTGTAAACCAAACTTTATTTCTTCCTTCCCAAACAATATTATTTTGTATTTTCTTTTCTTGCTTTATTGCATTGGCTAGGACTTCGAGTACAATATTGAAAAGTGATGATGAGAAGGGACACTCTTGCCTTGTTCCTGATGTTAATGGGAAAGCTTCTAGTTGTGGGTTTTAGTAAATTTTCTTTATCAACTTGAAGAAGTTTCCATCAATTCCCACTGGGTATTAGATTTTTTCAAATGCATTTCCTGCATCTGTTAATTGATCACGTGATATTCCATCTTTGGCCTGTTGATATGAATTACACGGGTTGATTTTCAAATGTTGAGCCTGCTTTGCATTACCCGAAATAAATCTCACTTGGCCATGGTACACATTTGTTTTAGTACATGCTTGGATTTGATTTGCTAATGTTTCATTGACGTACACATGGGTTGAAAAGAGAAAAATCAGGTACGCAGTTCATAAGTGGGAGGAAGATCTACTCAAATCACAGCTCAGGAGGGAAAGACAGAAGCGAGGGTAAACTCCACACTGTGATTGGGCTGCTGAAGAAGCAATGCCATCTTGGAATGAATGGACACAAAAGGTCTCCAGGCCTGGGAGAAAAGGCCTCTGTGGTCAGACTATATCTGGAATTGGGTGTTCCAATCTGGCTGCCCCACAGGGAGAGACAATGCCGGCTGGACTTGCTCCAGGAAGCGCTGCCTCGCCCTCCAGCGTCCTCAGCCTCGGCTCTGTGCCTGCAGACAGCTGGCCCAGCCTGGCTGGCCGCTCCCGACCCTTCCTCCCCCGCCTCCATCCCTGTCTGCTCACAACCTCCAGGCCCCCAGGACTGCCTGATTTTACCCACCCCTTCCGCCCAAACTTCCGCCTAGCGGGGAGTTCCGATGGGACTTTTCACTTGCTAGATGGGCTCCAGCCCTGGCTCCCAGGGAGCTGGGTTTTAGTCTTGGCTCAGCCTCTCATTTATCACTCTCTAAAATTATCTTATTTGCTTCCCTATTTACTGTCTGCCTCCTCCCTCTGGAACGCAAGCTCAGTGAGGACAGGGACTTTGCTGCCACTGTGGCCAACCCTGGCACCCAGACCAGAGCCCAGCACATAGCAGATGCTCAGAAAGTGTTTGTTGAATGAATAAATATGTAGTGTGCTTCTCCCTGGCCTTTACTTCTCTGTAGTGAAATAAGGGAGTTGGACTCTTTGCTCTCTCAGGTCCCTGGAAGTCCAGCATTCTTAAAGCACCAGGAAGAGGTTGCCTGGAACCCCCAGGCTCTCAACTGCCACATCTCAAGGAGCAGGCTGGGCCGAGACAGGTGGCAGGAGATTTGGAGCTGTCATCTTGGCTCCATTCACTCTTCATTGCAGCCCAAGGAGACACATGAAATCTGCCAGCACATCACCTGCTTTGTGTTAGAGTGTGGTCAATGCTTTATCCCTGCCAGGAAGTCACATGCAAACATCCCAGATGTCCTGTACCTCCGCTAGTGCCCACTGAAAACATCACAGCTTGTTAGATCTATTCTAGACATGGAAAGGGTGGGCAGAAAGACATACAACGATGTCTTTGAGCCCCCACCCCTGCGAGGGGCTCTCCAAGATTGCAAGACGAATCCAGACTCCCGAGCCAGGCGTCAAGCTGGACCTTCTGTCATTCCACTTTCCCCATCCCGGAAAACCGCTTCTGGGCTTCACGTGAGAGAGTTCCCTTGGTCTTGCTTCTGCCTTTGCTCTGGCTCATCCCTCTCCCTGATATGTCCTTCCCCCATCTCCCATGTTCTTAACTTGCTCGTCCTTTGAGACTCATTTGAAAAATCACATCTTCCCTTCCCTTCTTGGAAGTAACCATTCATCCAGCTGAACTTCCATAGCACCTCCAACTTCCCTCTCGATTGCAGCCATCACCTTCTTCACCTATAATAGCCATGTGTGCCCACATCCACTTCCCCCCAGGCCGCCAGCCCTCTGTGGGCAGGACCCCCCCCCGTGCATCTTTGTGTGCCCTATTTACAACTGGCTCAGCTTCTGCCATACATGCAGGATGGATGGACAAATGGACAAATGAAACATAGAAGAATCTGTGGGCTCCCTGGAAAGGTCTGTATCCAAGGCTCCATCTTTTGTTCTCAACAAACACTTATTACCTACTGCTGGGAGCACACAGGGCCTAGGCCATCACGTTTGCTGTTCTGTTGGCATTTCAATCTAGTGGGAGAAACAAAGTAGGCAAATGGAATAATTATAAATTATGATAAAGGAAAATACCAGGGATGGTAGCAGAAACTAACAGGAGGAAGAAAGTCCCTTGGAGAAGAGGACATTTGAGCTTAGACCAGTGGGGTAAGAGGGGACCACCATGTAAAGAGGGAGGGAATGAGAACTCCAGGGACAGCAAGGGGCTGGATAAAGGCTCAAAGGCAGGAACAAACCCAGCGATAGGAGCTGGGAGGAAACTGGCAGGACTGAAGCAGGGTGCTCGGGGGAGAGATCAGGAAATGAAGATGGAGAGGTTGGCAGGAGCTAGATCCCCAGGTGGGCCACCACAGGACATTTAAGTTGTGTAAGAGGAAGTTACCAGGGAAATTTAACAGGAGAAACAATGTGATTTGATTTTTGTTTTTAAAAGACCAATGGCTACTAGGACTAACCTGAAGAGGAAGTGGCAAAAGCAGGCAGAAGAAAATTGGCTACTCCAAGAGATTACTGTGGTCTGGGCCAGGGGAGTGGGAAAAAATGGACTTCAGGTACCTTTTGTAGATGCCATTGGTGAAACTTTGGACTGACTGGATATAAACAGCGAGGGAATAGAAGAATTCAGGGAGACATACTGGTTTTTGACTTGAGCGATTGGATGGGGGTTGGTGCCATTTTCTGGCTTGAGGAAGTGATTAGGTGGAATGTGGGACACAGATGTTTTGTTCTAGTTGGGGGTCTCACTTAGTTATCCCCATACAGCCTTCCAGGAGGCAGTGGAATATATCATTGTAGAGTTCAAAGGAGATATTTACCTTGTTTCCATGGCTTTATTTACAGTCACAGGCAGGATGCCACCGTATGGAAAGTGAACCCTGAGAAATTTAAGGATTCAGCAGAGAAATGGACAAGTAAAGGAAATTGATAGGTAACAGGCAGACAGGTAGAAGAGAAGCCATGAGTATGATTCCGTGGAGGCTGAGAGAATAGAATGTTCCAGAAGGAGGCTGTAGCCAACCAGATAGAATGCTTCTGAGAGGCTGAGGGAGGCAAAGACAGAAACCTATGTGCTGGGCTTGGCAGCAGGCAGGTTGTTAGTGACTTGACAAAAGCTGTTTCAGTTGAGTGGGGTAAATGGGAGCCAGGTTGGAATGGGTTGAGGAATGAACGAAAGGTAAGAAAGTAGACACAGCTGGTGTAGACACTTTCCAAGAAGTTTTTCTATGAATACAGACAGAAAAATAGGGCAACAGATGAAGAGAGATGTGAACCTGGGAAGGTTGTTTTGCTGTAGCTGCCATTATTTTTAAGATGGAGGACACCAAGTCTTGCTCACAAATGGGAAGAAGTCAATGAGCAGTGAGCAGTAGAAAGGAAAAATAACTGGAGTATGAAATCCTGGGGAAGCAAGAGGGCTCAGGGTCCTGAGCCCAAGTGGAAGACTTGGACTTTGATTATTATTCTCTTTCCATTCTAATAGAATGGAGGAAGGGGGAGTACTGTGGGGGTGGTTCGGTAGACTTAACTGTACACAACGGCTCCTAATTTCTCAATGAAGTAGGATGCAAGGTCATCAGGTGGGAAGACATGAAGTGTTTGTTCTCAAAAAAAAAGTGGAAAAATGAGACTACCAGAAAATTCTGTACTCACAGGGCTGGCAGAATTGAGAGAAGAGCCAGAGTTTGTAACTGCAAATTTAAAGTGAACCCAGCCCAGTAGTATCTTTGTTTGGCCACATCCTGCTGGTCAGGCGTGACTTGGAAAAGGCCCACCCAGAAGATGCCAGCTGGGCCACCTAAGTGAGCAGGTGAGAGATGCACATGAGCAGCTATAGCCCTGGAGAAGTGAGAGGACAGAGATGCTGGGGAGGAATCGGAAGGGCATGAAAACTGACCAGATCTAACACCGTGAGCATGATAGGGGAGAGAGAAGGCCAGTTTTCAGTGCATTTGTGAGGGAGGAGTTAGGTCCTGGATCCTACTGGATTCTGGATCATGGGACTGAGGCTGGAGGAGGTAGGAAGTAAGGCCAGAGGGGTCTGATGTGGGGAGAGAGTGCAGGGCTGGAAGAACTGAAGGCAGGAGGAAGCCTGAGGGTCATACCCCAGGCCCTTGAGTTGGGTGCTGAGAAGGAAGAAGACAGGAGAGAACTCCATGTAGTGATGTTGGAGAAGATGATGGTTTTCTGGGTGTCATTTAGGTTCAGAGTGTACTTAAAGGAAAAGAGGGCTGAGGGTAATTCATTCATTGCCTCTAATTCACTCATTCATTTGTCCATTTGATAAACTTATTGAGCATTAGGCATGCTGGTGACGCAAAAAAGAGGAGGTTCACCCAGCCAGGGTGTCCAGGGGAGGGTTTCCTGGAGAAGGTGGTTCTTGTGTAGGTTGAGTCTGGAAGGATAAATGGGAGCTCTCCTGGAAACAGAGAACAGATGTTCCAGAAGGTGAGCAGAGCACCACCATACAGGTGGGTGGAAACTACTTGGCTTGTGCAAATGAAGGTAGCATGGCCAGAGAGTGGGTGCCTGTGGGATGGGATCAGGTGCTGAGGTAGAGATCACATCAAGGAGGAACCATTGGAAGAGTTTTGGGTTTAGTGTTAAGCAGTGGGAAATCACTGAAGGATTTAAGTTAGGGTGTGTGTGTGTGTGTGTGTACACTCGAGACAAGATCAGATTCGTGATTTTAGAAATGCAGATGGTGGATTGGAAACGAACCTGGAGGGAGGTTCTTTGAATGGAGCCTGTGAGGAGTGCATGTGAGCAGCTTTATCCCTGGAGACGTGAGAGGACAGTGATGCTAGGGAGGGATCTGAAGGACATGGAAGCCGGCCAGATCTAATGCCATGATGCTTTTAGCAGCTACCAACCCAAGGTGGGCTTTGAATGGCCTGACCAGTGAAGATATTTTTCCCTTCACATAACGGAACATTCAGACATGAAGTGGCCCCAAGATGGGTGAAAAAAAGGGCAGAAAGAGAGGATGTTAGGATGAAGCACAGATTTTGAATAGAGAGATGTGTGCTGTACCAGAAAGCATCATCCAGTGGTGGGGCAGGAGAAAATCCCAGAGCAGAGACCATAAAGAGTGGCCAGAGGGTTAGGCCGCATCTACTCTCAAGAGAAAAGGCAGGAGTAGCGCGTGGTGCTCAGGGGGCTGAGCTGAGAAAAAACCCTGGGACTGTTTCCTGGGAGCTTGTGACTCAAGTGAGAGGGGTGTCTTCAAGGGCTGTGTTGAAGCTAGTCTTTGCCTCTAGATTTTGTGATTTCTCTGGGCTCTTGTGAAGGACAGCAGGATCGGGATCAAGCGATTGTTGCCAGGTGAACTGGGTAGATCTCTCCAAGGCCATGTGGCAGGCCAGTGTCCTCACATGGTGACAAGTAGATGTGAGCATGCAAGGGGTGAGTGATGTGGAGGAAGATGGCCAGATGTGTGACAGGGCTGTGAGGGCCTGCATGAGGGGTTGGGTGTGCACAATGTGTATGTGTGTATGAGTGTGTGTGTGTCTGCGAGCGTGCTTATGCATGTGTGTGCGCGCTCACAACCCCACACACAATGGCGTCAGTGAGCAGCTGAGGGACTGAGGGAAGAGGTGGGCAGGAATGAGCAGAGTCATTCCCTGGAAACACGACTCCCTGAAGGCTGGCAGGGAGCAGCTGGCAGGGAGCAGGCACGGGTGTGGCCAGCTCTGCCCAATGGCATCCTCCCCATGTGTTGGCCAAGCCTGAGCAGTGTGCCCGCTAACCGGGGTTGGGGCACAGCTTCGGAGCCTGGACCAGCCTGCTGGGACAGGGCTGCTGTCAGTGCAGCTCCGGGGGTCTGTGGGGCTCTGTCTGAGTCCCTGTGTGTTAGGGAAGGTGGCTCTTGAGTTCATGCATGTGAGCATGTGACGGCTGTATGTGACTGGACTGTGGTGGTCCCCTGTCCCTGTCTGTAATGTCATTCCCCCAGGGCCATTTTCAGTATGTGACCCAACACTGGCCTTCCACAGGAAACAGGTTTGAGGGCTGGGCAGAAAGGGCCAGGGGCCAGGGAGGGGTCAGGAACTGTCCCGGGAGACATTCCACACAACACTCACCAGCCCAAAGGCTTCTGGTGAGTGGCCATTTCCCCTATCCAGGTCTTGTGGGGGACTCACAACCTAACACAGGCCTGGGGAGGTCTCCGCCGTCCCTACTGGAACTGTCCACCTCCTTGTTCCTGTGACCTTTTCTGTGTGTCCTCCTGCTCTGTGTTAGCCTCTGTGGCTCTCCCGACAAGGCCCCTTGCATGTATTCTGCATCTTCTTGCTACAGCCCTCTCCCACTGCCCAGGTCTTCCCAGAGGGGTTGTTAAAACCCTCTGCAAACCCTGAGAGCCTTCCTTCTCCCTTCTTACCGTCCAACTCCAAGCACCTCAAAGATCAAGAAGGGAACTCCACATCCCCACATTCTCCTTTTCCCTCCACCCAGACCAAGGAGGGTAAATACAGGAAGTGAGGCCTTGAGGATTTAGCTCAAGGTGTAGAGCGCTTGCCTGGCAAGTACAGGCCCTGAGTTCAATCCTCAGCACCAAAAAACAAACAAACAAACGAAAAAAACAGGCAGTGATACCACATTCTTCTGATCTACTCCTGGTAGACATTACTAATCAATCACAGTCAAGTGAGTTTGGCCAAGACCTCAGTGTTCTCTACTCACATGTCTAGGTAGCTAGTATCACCCGATCCGTGTGGCCCCCAAGATGAAATCCATTTGCCACTGGTGCATTAGGGTGATCCTGCCAAGCCCCTTGTCCTGGCCCATGTAGAGATCACATGGACATAGTCAGCTATGGTTCTCTCTGTCCCTACAGGCTGAAGCCACACAGTTCCCGGAGCTTGCGCCCAGGAGGTGCTGAGGGCTCTGGGGCATTGGCCCCAAATCCCCAAGGCTGGAGAGAATCCACTCAGTTTGCTGTCAGTCTTGAAGGCAGCCCACCCCAATGCTGGGGTGAGTGGAGTGCAGAACTGGGAAGGGGGATGCTCTGTGCCCAGCACCTGTGCAGCAATAGCAGCAGCTGGACCTTGCAGGCACATCTCCCAGTCCCAACAGGGCCTGCACACCCACCTCCCTGGCCCAGCCCCTGGGCAGGCAGGAGGTGAGAAGTGGACCACAGGCGCAGGGTGGGGTAGCCACCCAGCACCCTGCGTCTGCACACTGCAGCTGGCTGACCACCTGCCACTCACCTGGCCCCTGAGCCCAGGATGCAAGGATGGCCCGCCCGTCTCTGCCCACCCTACCCCTGGGCCCCCAGTGCCTGCGCCCCTTCACCCGGGAGTCCCTGGCAGCCATAGAACAGCGGGCACTGGAGGAAGAGGCCCGGCTGCTGCGCAATAAGCAGATGGAGATTGAGGAGTCCGAACGGAAGCCACGCAGTGACCTGGAGGCCGGCAAGAACCTGCCCTTCATCTATGGGGACCCTCCACCAGAAGTCATCGGCATTCCTCTGGAGGATATAGACCCCTACTACAGTGACAAGAAGGTCTGGGCCTAGGAGGGCTCCCTCTGTCTGTCTGTCCACTGTCCATCTATGTGTCCCTCGGCCTCATGGGCTCTCTCCCTGCCTCAGACCTTCATCGTGCTCAACAAGGGCAAGGCTATCTTCCGCTTCTCTGCCACGCCTGCCCTCTACATGCTGAGCCCATTCAGCATCGTCAGGCGGGGAGCCATCAAGGTGCTCATCCACTCATATCCTGCACAGGAGGGAGAGGCGGGGAGGTTAGGGACGGGCAAACAGGGTGCTCTGAGCCGGGAGACCCTCTGTTGGCTCCCTTCCCACCTGCTCCTGCGCTTTCCTTGACACACCCCCACGCTGTTCAGCATGTTCATCATGATCACCATCTTGACCAACTGTGTGTTCATGACCATGAGTGACCCGCCTCCCTGGTCCAAGAATGTGGAGTAAGTCCCCCAACCCTGACCCCCGGGACAGAGCCCGCCCTGGTTGTCTGCTCCTCTAAGGATGTTTGGTGACACTGCTCTTGACTTCCAGGGGAACACACATAGTCACTACGACCCTCATCAACCCTTAAGTCTGTCACTCTCACAGTGTCCTCAGGCCCTGGGCGCATATTTCATCTCTGTGGCCCTCCCTCCTGTAAGGTCTATCACTGCCACATATGCCCCTGCTCAGGTGACACGCCCGGCCCTGGCTGGCCCTCTCCCCACCAGGTACACCTTCACAGGGATCTATACCTTTGAGTCTCTCATCAAGATGCTGGCCCGAGGTTTCTGCATCGACGACTTCACATTCCTCCGGGACCCCTGGAACTGGCTGGACTTCAGTGTCATCCTGATGGCGTGAGCAGGGTCCTGCGGGTATCTTCAGGCTAGGGTGGGAGCCAGGCTTCGAAGAGCTGCTGATCCTCTCAAAGGGATGGGCAGCAGGGGGCGTTGGTCAATCGTGCAATTCTTTTTGGGGGTTGCTGGGGATCAAACTCAGGGCCTTGCACTTGCTAGGCAAGCACTCTACCACTGAACTAAACTACCAGCCAAAAATTGTTCAATTCTGCACAATTCTCAGAGCAGCCATTCCCAGGGTGTGTCTGGGAGGCTCTGCTGATGTTCCCTCCATGTAGCGTGTGTGCCCACAAGAGACAGCCTGATCCACAGCGCCATAGGCCCTCACTCACTGGGTGAGCTGGCCTGTCCATGCCACTCACACACCTCAGCAGCAATGCCCTTGCACTGTCCTTTCCAATTCTTGGGCCCCCATAGGAATCTTGGGGCTGTCTGACCTGCCTCCAATCCCCTGCGGTAACCCCAACTACAAGGATTCGGGAATCCTTGTCTCAGGTCTAGAGCAGCCTTATCCTGGGTCTGGATTTCTGCCCTCCCACCCACCCCAGCTCTGACACAGCTCCCCTGTCTCACCTCCCTCCCAGGTATGTGACAGAGTTTGTGGACTTGGGCAACATCTCAGCCCTGAGGACCTTCCGGGTGCTTCGGGCCCTGAAAACCATCACGGTCATCCCAGGTACAGGGGAGATGCAGAGATAGGCCTGTCACCATGCCCAGGCCTAAAATCTGACACTCAATTCTAGGAGCCTGATCCAGGTTTATAACACTCCCAGGCTTGTCTTCATGTAGGACGCATACGACAGCCTGGACACGAAAGGGCCCACATGGCCAGAGAGTAGAAAGGGCCTCCACGGGAGGTTGGGTATTTGAGAGGCAGGATAGCAAGGTGGGTAAGAACACAGAATCTGGAGCCAGACAGCCTGGGTTCAATTCTATCACTTCCTAACATTGACCTTAGACATGTGGCTTAACCTGTTTGTGCCTCAGTTTCCTTATCTGTTAAAGGAGTACCCCTCATTGGGTTGTTATGAGGATTAGATGCCTTAATATCTACAAGGTGCTCAGAATAGTGCCTGGCCCATGGGCTGTAATGTGTCCCTAGAAGTGAGTGTGGGATGATTCCAAAGTAATGAATGCATCAAGATCCACAACACACAGAGAACCCTGTTCATTCAGCCCCTCAAAAGAGTGTGCAGAGAGCTGGGGCATGAGTCAGAGGTAGGGCACTTGCCTGGCATGAGGGAGGCCCTAAGTTCAATCCCCAGCACCATTAAAAAAAAAAAGTGCAGAAAAATGAGATGATAATGCAAGGAGGAAACATGCTCTGAAAGGAATGGAGAACAGACATGCTAAAAAGCACCAGAGCTCTCTCTAGGCTACAGCCCTCTCATGGGGCAGATGAAGGTGAGACGTGAGACAGGAAGTGCTCGCTGAGGCCCTACCTCACTTCTCACTGGCCACGGAGTCAAGGTCACAGCCCCTTCTTCTGTGCCAGGTCTCGGTATCTTCTGGGCTCAGGAGGGTTCTCAAAGGAGGCTGCTGAGCATTTGGTCTCCGTATCAGGATAAGAGAGAGAAATGAAGAGGAAGATACTATGACTGGACCCAAGGAAGAAGTTATTATTCTTTGCTAGGGATTGAGCTCAGTGGTTAGAGTGTTTACCTTACAAGCACAAGGCCCTGAGTTCGATCCCCCACACCCAAGGAAAAAAAAAAAAAAGAAGTTATGATTCTTCCATAGATGAGAGTCTGCCCCTGGAATTCCACCAGAATGGTTTATGCTTTTGTCTGTTCAAGGAGACAGAACACAATGATGTTTCAGCGTCAGTCTAGAGCTTCTCAAAATGAACCCTGCCGTCCTTGAGAATTAACAGTCATTATAAGAAAAAGGGCTCTGTTGCAAAGAAGTTGAGGAAATACAGCATTAAAGTGTTTGTTTCCACAAGACTTTGATAGAATTATCTCTATAATGACTTTCTAAGAGCAAACTACAGGGCACAGCCTTTCCCAAACATTATCAGCCCTCCTTATTTAAGGCCCCCAGGTGGGAGATTAGAGCTCTGTAGAACATACCTGGGGCGTGCTAACCTAGAGGCATTTATTAAACCTCTCTGTATGCTTCTGCATTGTTCTGTAGCCCATTGAGCTTAAAGTTCCTTCTAGTGGTCGAGAGTCCATGGCAATTCCAAGGCTCCACACCGAAGATGTGATCAGAGAAGGGTTACTCTGAGGAAGTATTGTTGCTTAATTGGTCAAGCTTTGGGGATGAAGTAGGCAAACGCTGGAGGCAGGGGCAGGGTGGGGATCTGTGTCACCCTGCCCCACCCCTGCCAATGCTCTCACCATCCACGGTCAGGGCTGAAGACAATTGTGGGGGCGCTGATCCAGTCGGTGAAAAAGCTATCGGACGTGATGATTCTCACCGTCTTCTGCCTGAGTGTCTTTGCCCTGGTGGGGCTGCAGCTCTTCATGGGAAACCTGCGGCAGAAGTGCATCCGCTGGCCCCCTCCCTTCAATGATACCAACGCCACATGGTCTGGCAATGACACGTGGTACAGCAATGACACGTGGTACGGCAACGACACTTGGTACACCAACGACACGTGGTACGGCGACACGTGGAGCAGCAACTACACCTTTGATTGGGATGCCTACATCAACGACGAAGGTGAGAACAGAGGTGGGCAGGCAGGGACGGGCCTGTCTCAGCTCCAGGGCAACCCCTGCCTCCACTTCTAATGAGACGCAAGAGTCTGGTGGAGACATAATGGCACCAAGCTGACACTGCTAGGAGCTGAGAGTTCTCTGGATTTTATCTACCCAGAGACTTTGGAACACGGATGTGTCCTTAAAGGAGTGGGAGGGACCCCCGGGAACATCCACCTGGCGTGTGTGGTGCACACAGACCTGTCCGCAGGAGTGCAATGGGCACAGCTGCTCACTGTGTGTCCACATGGGTGACGTGCCTTATTTGTGACCTCTGACTCCCAAAGGGAACTACTATTTCCTGGAGGGTGCCAACGACGCTCTGCTCTGTGGGAACAGCAGTGACGCTGGGTGAGTGATGCTGGGGTGGGTGGGAAAAAGGAGCCCCAGGGGTCCTGGGGGATGACGGGAGCTGATTAGGGACAAGGACCTGAGAGTGTAAGGCAAACCCATGGCCATGGATGGAAGATTTTCCTGTTGGGGGGACACAGACAGGACAGAGGGATATTTATCCTTTGAGGTCCCCCATCTGTTCCCCAGCTGGAGTCCTCCTCTGTCGCTAAAGCCACTCCCCCATCCTATCCCCAGGCACTGTCCCGAGGGTTATGAGTGCATGAAGGCCGGGCGCAACCCCAACTATGGCTACACCAGCTACGACACCTTCAGCTGGGCCTTCCTGGCTCTCTTCCGCCTCATGACACAGGATTACTGGGAGAACCTCTTCCAGCTGGTACAGCTGCCCCATCCTGCCCTTCCATCCTACAGGCACTCAGCTTTATCCCCACTGCCTCCTCAGGGCCTCAAGGGGCCTGCCTCAGGACGGCCAAGCCCCCAGCTGGGCCATCTTCTCCATGGAACCCCGTTAACACTCCTTCCATCTTTTGGAGACCCCTGCCACATGCAATCTGCCCCGAGCCACACCACTGCCTATCTTCTTTCCCCATCTTTGCTTCTGAGCTGAGGGCTGAGACAGGCACAGGCTGGACCCAGGAACCCCCAGCTCTCGCAGAAACCATCAGGGCAGCTTGGAAACTCAACTCCAGAAAAGAATACAAAAGACTCAACTCTGCCCAAACACACTTACAGCTGACCCTCCCTCTGTATCCATGTTCCACTTCTATAGATTCAACCAACCATGGATTGAAAATATTTGAGAAGAAAAAAGTTGCATCTGCACTGAACATGCACAAGCTTTTTTGGATCATTATTCCCTAAATAATATGGGATAACAGCTATTTTACATAGCACTTACATCACATCACATATTATAAGTAATCTAGAAATGATTTAAGATGTAGGGAGCATGTGCTAGTTTAGACACCAATACTGCATCATTTGATATAAAGGACTAGAACATCTGCAGATTTTGGTATCCAAGGGGCTGCTGGAACCCATCCCAGTAGATACCAAGGGATGCCTGCATTTAATGCCTGGTGTTTACAGGGCAGGTAGGTTGAGTTTGAATGATGGTGCCTTCTGAGCGCTGGCCACATTTCTAACATCCATGATGTTAACAAAAACAGCCGTGACAGTAAGGGCTACTATTTGTTGAGTGCTCACTAGGTACCAGGCTCTGAGACAAAGCTAGGATTCAAAGCCAGTGTTCACTATTTTCTATCCTAGATCCCAAGATGTCCAGCTGGGGTCCTCAGGGCTCCTTGAGCCAGGAATTCCCAGGACACCAGGAATGCCCAGGTCCCGAGTATATGTTTTTAAATTCCCCAGAATGTGGCTTAGCTTGCTCCAAAGGCACTCAGATTCCCAGATCCTGGAAAGGATCCTCTTCACTTACTTGCCTGGGTAAGGAGTGTGTGGAAGGGTCAGTAGGTGCCATGGGACCCTCTCCGTCCTTCTTTCCCTGCCTCCAGACTCTTCGAGCAGCTGGCAAGACCTACATGATCTTCTTCGTGGTCATCATCTTCCTGGGCTCCTTCTATCTCATCAATCTGATCCTGGCAGTGGTGGCCATGGCATATGCTGAGCAGAATGAGGCCACCTTGGCCGAAGACCAAGAGAAAGAGGAGGAGTTTCAGCAGATGCTTGAGAAATTCAAAAAGCAACAAGAGGAGCTGGAGAAGGTATGGACCTAGGGAGGGGGCCCTGGGCCTGAGCTGCTTGGCCACTGGCTTCTCCTGTCAGACTGAGGGGGAGGGAGAGGTTTGGGATGGGGGAAGCTGAAGGCCCCAGGCTGCAGGCTTTGGTGGAATGCGTGCCATCCAGATAGTACAGTGTTTCCTCAGTTTCCCCATCAGTAACAAGGAATCTGGAGTAGTGAAACCTGAAGTTTCCTTCAGCTTAAAGACTTATGGCTTTGTGCTTCTCTCCAGATCCTTCCTGGGGGAGGGGACACAGACATGCAACTGTTCATTCTCATGAAGTATAGAGTCAGTCAGGGCCTCAGAGAGAGTTGAGGGTCTTCAGAGCTGAAGGTTCTCAGTCACTTGGTCCCTACCCTGTCACCTCACCCCACTGAGCCCCGTCCCCGCCTGCACAAGCCAGGAAGACGGCTGCTATCCTGAAGGACTTGGCAAGAGGCTCTGACTCACAGCTCAACCTTACACCTATCGCCCTTCAGGCCAAGGCTGCCCAGGCTCTAGAAGGTGGGGAGGCAGATGGGGACCCGGCTCTCGGCAAAGACTGCAATGGCAGCCTGGACACATCCGGGAAGAAGGGGCCCCCGAGGCCAAGCTGCAGTGCAGACAGTGCCATCTCAGATGCTATGGAGGGTGAGTGCCCTACACCCCATATCCTTCTACTTTGCCTGCCCTGCCCATCGGGCCACTCGGCCTCCTCGGGAGCAGGGTGGCGCCTGGCTGGACCCACCTTCAGGAAGGCAGTAATTTAATATTGGCATCGAAGAAATGAGCTGTGATAAATATAGTCCTGTCTCAACCTGGTCCAGTTCTGGCTGCAAGGCCAGGCGGCTGCAGGAACTGGGGGCTTCCGGGAGGGCCTTGGGGGCTGCCAAGGCAACAGGGAAAGACAGGCTAATAATACTAACCAGGAAGGCTGAATATTCCGGAAACTGGAGAGTCTGCTCCTCCAGTATTCTCTGGGTAAAAGTTGAAAGTCAAAAGTCCAATTGCTGAGGTAGAATCACAAACCACCCCTAAGCCCTGTGTCACCCCAAATCCCAGGAGGAGAATAAGGATACAGTAACAAAGGAAGGGTGGGTAGGTGATAGATAGGTAGAGGGATGGACAGGCTGAAATATTACTGAGTGAAAAGACATAGATGGGTGTACTGATGGGTGAGAAGGAGGAAAGAAAGGAGGGAGGGAGGAAGGGAAGAATGAGCAGTGAAAAGTAGGAAAAAGAAAGGAAACAGGAAAAAGGATAGAAGAAAGGAACTCTGACCTGGAGTTCGATCTAGCCTCTCCCTAGGCAAGCTTGACTCGAGTCGAAAGCCAAGACTTGGGGGCCTTCAGGACTTTGCAAACCCCTTCAAGACGCCATTTTACCCGACCTTGCACAGTGCATTCAGGTGGCTGTGCCTTGCCAGAGAATGCTCCAAGAAATCCCAGTCCCTCACCCCTGCCCTTGCTGGGTATGAGAAGTTTTAGGCCTCAGACACTGGAGCACTTCAGTATCATGGTGGTGGAGCTGGAGGTAGGGGAGGTCAAGGTCAGGTTAGAATCACCGGCACTCTTTGAGAAAGGTGCAGTTTTCTACATCCTGGGCAGGGTTGGGATCATACCCTTGGTTCCATAGGGCCGCCACTCATTCTTGTCCCTTTTCTTTGTCTACAAAATGGGTGGCACTAAATAGTATTTGCCTTATAACTTTCTGGTGAAAAGTCAATGAGATCAAGCCTAGGCAAGTCCACTCCCGTAGGCCAAAGAGGCCAGGTGGGGGAGCAGCTGCGTCCCATGGTCCTTACAGAGCCCAGTGGCTTCAGGGTGAAAAGAACAGGGGGTGTTTCCAGAAGGCCACTCTGGAAGGAAAGGAGGCTCTGGCTGGGGACAGTCTGGAGCAACTGGCAATACTGGCAGTGGAGAGGGACAGTCTTCATGGGGGAATCTTCAGGGGGGTCTCAGTGTGCTCCCAAGCAGCTTGTGAGCCTGAGACCTGACCCCCTAAAATGAGCTTCCTCCTTTTCCAGCCAGAGATCAGGGCTTCTCTCCTGCGGGGATCACAGCCCTGGGAGGCTGGCAGAGGTCCCAGTGAGCCAGAGCTCACCACACAGGGCTTTGTGTGGTATGCCAAGTAGGTGGGGCTTGGCTAAATCTTCCACAGGAGGAGGGCCTTGGAAGGGTGTGGCTACCCGGGCAGGATTACAGTGGGGCCTGTGGGCGGGGTTTATAGGGCCAGGCCTTGAGAGTGACATATTGAGAGGGGTTTGGAGAAGGCCTTATGAGAGGGTGGGCTTGTGAGACCCAGAGCCCAGAAGACCAGGGTTTTAAGGGGTAAGTTTAGTGTAGTGGAGTTACAGAGGTTACAATGAAGGCAATGGAACTTGGAACTTGTGTTAGCTCTCCCTCACTGGGATAAAATACCTGACATTATTAATACGTTAAAGGAGAAAAGTGTTGGTGTTGTTTGGGCTTTTTTGTTTGTTTGGTTTTTGGAGATAGGTTCTCACTATGTAGTCCAGGCCTTGAATTCACTGCCCTGTTGCCTCAGTTTCTTGAGTGCTGGGATGAGAAGCGTGTGCCACCACATGTAGCAAGATTTGTTTCGGCTTATGGTTTCAAGGGCTTCTGTCCACCTTGGCTGGTTCTATGGCTGTACCCCTGAGGAGAGGCAGAATTATGGCAGAGCAAAGCTGCTTGCCTCATGGCAGCCAAGAGGCAGAGAGCCAGAGGAGAGCCAGAAAGTCAGGGACAGACAGCAGACACAGTCTTCAAAGGCACACCTCCAGGGACCCACTTCTTCAACTAGGCCCACTTTCTAACGACCCATTCAGCTAATGAACTCATTGGTGACTTAATCCATTGATGAGGTTTGTGCCCTCGTGATCCAGTCACCTCTCTAGGCTTCACCTCTGAATATTGCTGCATTGGGGATCAAACCCGCCATACAGAGTCTTTGGGGCCCACTTCATAGTTAAACCAAAACAGAGTCCTCGCTAGCACTTGGAATGTTGAAAGGTGGAACGTGGAAGGAGGGACCAAAGAGCTAGATACAGGAATTCTCATCAGACACCTGTCCCAACCCCACTCCCAGAGCTGGAAGAGGCCCACCAGAAATGCCCACCATGGTGGTACAAGTGTGCACACACACTGCTCATATGGAACTGCTGCACGCCATGGGTGAAGTTCAAACGCATCATCTACCTGATCGTCATGGACCCCTTCGTGGACCTGGGCATCACCATCTGCATCGTGCTTAACACCCTCTTCATGGCCATGGAGCATTACCCCATGACCGAGCACTTCGACAACGTGCTCTCCGTGGGCAATCTGGTAGGGAGCCGACAAGAGGAGAGGGTGGTCACTCAGGGGCAGAATGGGAGGGGGCGGCAGGACCCCAAGGGGCCGTCTGGGCTGTGTGCAAATATGGGGCACTATGGAGGGCATGGGTGACAGCTGGGGTTTTCCCAGCATCTGAGGGGTGTGAGTTGTACAAGGAAGGTATGTAGGGAGGATCTATGAGATGCAGAATTTGGGTTTTAGGGTATTTATGGGCAGGGAGAATCAGTTGAGGTGCTGGTCTCCTGGGGAGCTGAGATTCAAGCCAGACCTGGAGGTGAGGGAACGTAGCCACATGAAGATGGGGTGGGGGCTAAGTGACAGGTTTCTCCACTTTCACAGGTTGTCACAGGCCTGAAAGAGACCAAGGGACCTGACAGTGGGGGCATATAGCCACAGGCACCCATGCCCAAGAGGTCCCAGCTCATTCTGGAGGCCCCGGGGAATAGTCCCCCACATTTCTCCAGCCTGGCCAGGCCGCTCCCCATTCCAGCCCTTTGCTGCTCCACTATTGTTGACACGCACTGATCCACTTGCTTATCCCTGCCCATTAGAAGCATTATCACCTCGTTGCCAGCCCCAGTGGAGCCTGACAAAGGAAAAGCCGCTGCCTCCTCCAGCCCCACCCTACCCTTCCCAGTCCCCTTTGCAATTTTTCCAGGATGGCAAATGGGAGAGATGCTACCCCCACCCCAAGAGAGAGGCAAGCTCAGGGAGAGTAAGATGGGGCAGGGGCAGGGTCAAGACTGGATGAATGGCACAAAAATTAGGCTTTGGACTCCCCAGCTCTCAAGGTAGGCACGTCTATGTCATGGAGATGCCCAAGGCAGCCAAGGCCAGGCGGGGCCAGAGGGCCAAGGACATACTCTGGACTTAGGGCACAGCTGCTGGAGTGTGCATGACGGGCAGGGCCCACCATCTGCCCACTCCCTGCCCACACTGTGCAGGAGTCTGGGCACCTGCTCTGGCCAAGGACAGCTCCTGGGAGGGGCTCAGCATGTGCCCAGGCAGGCTGTGGGTACCTGGCAGGATGGGGGCCAGGGTAGTTGGTACCTGGCAGGATGGGGGCCATGCCCATGGAACTTCTGGACCCCAATATAACCCCCAGAATCAGAAAGGCAGCTCCAGGCTTCTTATCAATTTTGTCCCTTTGGGCCTCTGCCCTGCCCTGAGTCCACCAAAATTTGCTAGGTTCTAGGACTGGACCCCGTAGAGAGGCTTGGGGTACAGAGGCAAGAGCCTGAACTTAGCACCCTGAGAATTGGGGAATGTGACTGGGAACCGGCTGCTGGCTTCTGGGAGCCTCCATTGCTCATCCATGAAACAAGCATGATAATCCCGCCTAACTTCGTAGAGATGGGGCTGCTGATAAGGTCACAGCATGGACCAGGATATGCACCATGAATGTTGGATATTATGATTGGGTCGAGGACCCAAGAAATTAAGTGACTGTGGCTTGGGGATTTAGCTCAGTGGTAGAGCGCTTGCCTAGCAAGTACAAGGCCCTGAGTTCAATCCCCGCGTCCCCCACTAAAAAGAAGTTAAGTGACTTGCCCACAGTCACAAGGCCAGAAATGGATGGGAAGAGGTCTTTGTGTTGTACCCATCTCTGCCTATGACGTGGTCTTTGCACCTGTCACTCATATACAAACCCATGGGCCATGGGTACCACTCCCCACCTCTCTCAGGACTCTGGACCCCTTCCCCGAGTTTCCAAAGCCTCTGCCAAAAGGTGGGAAAGGGTGGGAGACTCCTAAGGCCCTGTACTCCCCAAGGCTCTGTAACAGAGTCCCACCTACTTGCAGGTCTTCACGGGCATCTTCACAGCCGAGATGGTGCTGAAGCTGATCGCCTTGGACCCCTATGAGTATTTCCAGCAGGGCTGGAACATCTTCGACAGTATCATCGTCACTCTCAGCCTGGTGGAGCTGGGCCTGGCCAACGTGCAGGGTCTGTCTGTGCTCCGCTCCTTCCGTCTGGTACGAGAAACCCACAGCCTAAGAAGAGGGTGGGAGGAGAAACCCCAAGAAGCCAGAGCACTAAACAGGAGTCTCCCTGTCCTGTGCATACCAGCTGGCTCCTCTGAATCTTTCTTACCTGTGAACAGGGCAAAAGGAAGCCCTCCCTCCCCAGCAGGCACCGTGCTGAAAGTCCCAAGGGCTGACATTGGATGACCATGGGGCAGCAGGGGAGCAAGGACTTCAGTGCCATATCGCAGGCTGAAAATGAAACCACCCCCCAAAAAAGGTTCAGCAGCTCATTAGCTGTCTGATTGGGGGTTCAGAGTTAGTCTTTCCTCTACCCTGTAAGGATTATACACATTTTTTAAACTTTATTGTGAGACCTTTCATGCATACACAAAAAATATAGACAAAGGATACAAGTACCTACCACCCAACTCCAACAATTAACAACATCCTACAATTTTCGTTTCACCGCCTCCTCCCATTTTTATTGGTGAGGGGGGAGTATGTTAAAGCAAATCCTGACCTGCTGTCTCACTTGTATATGCTTTAGTCTGTAGCCTTTACAGTTAAGGATTTTTTAAAACACATCAGTAGCGGGGATGGTAGAATGTAAATAGCCCCATTTAAAGGATGCCAACTCAGGCTACAGGTCACTCAGAGAGTTGGGGCTTCAGGCTATTCCAAACTGTTCTTTCTCCTGAGGGTTTGGCTCAGGGGGTCCTGGGCCTGACTTAGCCTTGCTCTCCCCAGCTGCGGGTCTTCAAACTGGCTAAGTCATGGCCAACGCTCAACATGCTCATCAAGATCATCGGCAACTCCGTGGGGGCGCTGGGCAACCTGACCCTGGTGCTGGCCATCATCGTGTTCATCTTCGCTGTGGTGGGCATGCAGCTATTCGGCAAGAGCTACAAGGAGTGCGTGTGTAAGATCGCCTCGGACTGCAACCTGCCTCGCTGGCACATGCACGATTTCTTCCACTCCTTCCTCATCGTCTTCCGCATCCTGTGTGGGGAATGGATAGAGACCATGTGGGACTGCATGGAGGTGGCTGGCCAGGCCATGTGCCTCACCGTCTTCCTCATGGTCATGGTCATCGGCAACCTGGTGGTGAGTGAGGCTGGCCAGGTGGCTTCCCCATCTTCGCCCAAGGTGTGTGCGGTCCCTCTCTTGTTACATTAGGCTGCGTTTGAGGGCCTTGTTCCTAGTAGGTGAAACTATAGGAAATTGCTGGTACTTGACTATTTTCTATTTTACACTCCCCCTCCCAATGGCAGTTTTATATAAATCTGCTCAAGAATCACCTGGAATTTCTTCATAGATTCCTGGTCCCATCCCCCAGAGAATCTGATTCGGCAGCTCTGGGCCAGTCTGGGAATCTGCATTTCACACACACTCCAAGACTGGTCCAGGGACCAAGGGATAGGTAATATGTTGAGGAAAGTAACCTGATAACGAGTAAGACAGACCTGCGTTATAATCCCAGCTCCCTGGCCATTGCCTCTGTCACCTTGAACCTCTGATTTACCTCGGGTCAGGCTGGGATCTCTAACTATCACACAGGAGAAAAACAATAGGTGCCTCATGAACCAGGTGTGGTGGAACACACCTATAATCCTAGCACTCAGGAGGCTGAGACAGGAGAATTGTTGAGTTCCAGGCCCACCTTGGCTACATAGCAAGACTGTATCTCAAAAAAACCAAAAACAGAAACGAAAACAAATAGTACCTCCTGGGGTTGCTGGGAAGATGGAAAGGCACAGTGGGTTGAGACCGGGACCTCTAGCGTCTTGGTTTTCTCTCACCCTCTTACCCGCCTCTGTTCCTGGGCCTGTGAGACCCGCGCTCTGGAAAAAAAAGAATTAGGTCCAGAGATGACATAAGCTACATCCAATCTTGCCCCTTCTGTGGCTCAGGCATGGTGTGTGAGGGCGCTACAAGATTGAGCTGGGAGCAGAGTCCAGGGTCCCCCCCGGCTAGCATGTCTGTGTCTGGGCCCGATTCTCCCCACCCCGACTCTTCCTCCTTGAGTGGGAGTTGGGGAGTCATTCCTGTCCGTATCCTGGGGAGCTGGGCCCAGCTGCCCCTCTGGTAGCCAGCACTGGTCTGGGCAACGGCAGGTAGTAGACTTGTGAGAAAGTCCCCACATTCCGCAAAGGCCTGTGGAATCTTTGGGCTGATGGCTCAGGTCTTCTCAGATACCGCTGAGCTCTGGCTGGGGGCGGGGCAGTGGGGGCTGGAGGCATCTCGGAAGGAGGGCACAGGGGACAGCTAGAGAGGAGAACCCAGACTTGCTGTCCCTGAGTCGGGGGCATCTGAGGGAGCAGAGAGAGATGAGGAAGGTGCTCAGGCTGAACTTTGGGGCAGGATTGGGGGAATGGAGGTCACAAACTACCACTGAAGCTTGTGGGTGTAGATTTGCAAGTGTCGAAAGAATCTAGAGGGGTTTTTTGCTCTACGAGTGGACACAAACATGTTTTTGCCACTTGCTACTTGCTGACTGGAAAAACTTGAGCAAGAAATTTAGCCTCTTTGGGCCTTGGTTTTCTCATCTGGAAAATGGGGATGCTACTGTTTGGATGCCTGTGGCGAGTGGTTATGAGGAGTACATGATGCACATCTCAGTGCTTAGCAAGGCACTTGGCAAATGAGGCCAGCAGAAGTGAGATATTCCAGGCAAGTGTTTTTGTGTTAAAAGTTGTTGTAATAAAATTGGTAGCTCCTAACATTGATGAGACACCCTTGGCAGGGGTGGAAGAGAGAGAGAGAATGGGACCAGCCATTGGCAAAATATTCTTGTGTCGGTCTTGGGCTCCTGCCACATGCCAGTCCCTGTGCCCAGGCTTCTGGCATATTATCCCTAATCCTCCCAGCAACGCAAGGAGGCAGGTAATGCTGTTTCCGTGGCCCAAAGGAGGCACCGCCAGAGCCACATGGCTGGCCGCTGAGAAACTGACCCAGGGCTAGAACCTGCGTCTGTGACTCCAGTAACCACACCGCCAGTGACAGCGGCAGTCGTAACAACAGTTGCCCCAACGCCAGCAACGTCGCTGGTGCTGCCTGGCGTTCACTTGGTGCCGCTCCAGGGTGCTGAGCGTGCTGCCCTCGTTTGCTCACTCAGTCCTCACCGCCACCCGTGGGGGATGCGCTGGTTTGTCCGTTTCATACCTGAGGAGATAAAGGCTCGCAGGGGGACACGAGTGATGAGTACAGGATTCAAGCCCACAGGATCTGGCTCCCGTCTGCAGCCATTGTGCCACACTGCCTGTTTGCCACCTCTTCTGACCACACAGGCCCACGCGCGTGTGCGCCTGCACACACACACACTGGCATTGCTTCCAGCCCAGCTCTGTGGGTCTTCCAGTTTGCTCAGAGGGAGCAGAGTGGCCCAGGGAGGCATCACAGTCAGCTCCTTGGGTGCTGTCCCCTCCCACCCTTGCCAGGCTTCAGAGAAGCAGGTGTCTGCCAGCAGGCACCAGGGCACCCTTCCAAGGAGTGTGGGGACCTGTGCCCCCTGCATCCATGGTACTTGGTCACTTCCTCTGGGCTATGGTAAAGAGGAGGAAGTGACTGGGTCATCAGCAGCCCACCCCCCCAGAGCCCCCAGGGGAACATGACCTCCACCTCCCTCCTCTCCTTCACCCCCCCTTGCCCGAGGAGGCTATTTCTGGCCCAGGCAGGAGCCGTGTGCAAACCCTGCTGACCCAGAGAGCAGCTAATTCCCATCTCAGATGTGTTTCTGGCAACCGATGCCTCCCCCTCCACACTGAGAGAGGGAGAAGGAAGACCAGTAAATGTGGGTGGGGGCCAAGGCAGAAAGGGAGCTAGATGACATGCTGGGGGTGTGAATCCCCCCAGTGATTCTCTCAAAGAGGGTTTTAATATATTATTTTAAAGATATGATATTAACATGCTAGTTAAGACAATGACAAAAAGCCCTTCAAGGACACAGGTCAAGCTAGCTAGCGAGGCACATGAAGAGGCGGATCAAGGACATAGCCTGACACATGCAGGTCCCTGGGTCCCTGGTGTCCACTCACAGAGGTAGCCCCACCCCCAGCACCGGAGAGCAAGAACCAGGTTATGCCTTGGCTGACAGAGGCCAGGACCTCTCACCCCAACCAACGTCACCTTTCTCCCGCTGCCAGGGACTCTCGGGCTGGTAGGAGGAAGGGCTATCACACTGGGAGCCTCTGAGGATGCCAGTCACATTGTAGAGTAAGCAAATTGTGCTCTCTAAAAACGTCCGATGTCTAGAAACCCAGGTTCTAGTTCTGACTATGCTGTCTGTCCTAGAGCAAATCACGCTACCTCTCTGGTATTATCTGTTGCACACATAATAGCAACCAACCTGTTCTGAGTAGCTGATCTTGTATTGATGTTTTAATTATCACAACAATGTGAGGAGTACTAAAATCATTCCCATTTTACAGATGAGGAAACAGAGGCACGGAGCAGAGAAGCAACTCGCCTCAGGACACACAGCTAGTAAATGGTTCAGAGCCAAGCCTGTGCATCCCATTCTCTATTGCCACGTAAACCTGCAGTATTGTGTTTGATTACATGTCTGTCTCTGCTCAGCTGTGGGCTCCTGAGCCCACTTGTTCACCAGCAGTGGCAGGAGCTCAGTAATCATCTGTCCACTAGAAAATAAAGTGTGGGGAGGTGATAGGTGGAGGGTGACCAGTAGCCTTGATAGTCCCGGTCAGTAGAGGTAGGAGAAGGCAACCAGGAGTAGGTGGTAAGCAGCCCAGGGTAAGGGGGGAAGGGGAGAATAGCTGCTATTTCAGTGTCCCTTCCAGAGCAGCAGAGGACAGCAGCCAAGCACAGGGGAGCTCAAGGCCTATTAAAAGTCTCACTTAACATATGAGGGAAAAAATGTTCAAAGATTAAGTCCCCCAATAAATCCTAGAGGCTGGGAGACTTGAGTCCTGTTCTTTGTTCTGCATCCCCTGACAGTGGAAGTAGGGACAGAGCACAGAAAGACTCCTTGTCACCTAGTACGCCTCCCCAGACCCTGCCACTGCTGTGGACAGCTGAGTCCTATCAGACCCCCAGGCCTCAGTTCCCCTGTCTGCAAAGTGGGATGACAATAACAACGCTCCTCTCCGTGAACAGTCACACTCAGGCATTCCATTAGGTGATGTCCTTTTATTTAAATGCCCACACACTGGCTGAAGGTGGCACCCCAGAAGCCCGGATGCTGGCCTGAGGTGCCCCCTGCCTTTGTTTGCCAGGTCTTGAACCTGTTCCTGGCCCTCCTGCTGAGTTCCTTCAGCGCCGACAGCCTGGCGGCCTCAGATGAGGATGGCGAGATGAACAACCTGCAGATCGCCATTGGACGCATCAAGTGGGGCATTGGCTTTGCTAAGGCCTTCCTCTTAGGGCTGCTGCATGGCAGGATCCTGAGCCCCAAGGAGATAATGCTCAGCCTCGGGGAGCCTGGGGTTGTGGGGGAGGCTGGGGAGGCAGGGGAGAGTGCCTCGGAGGATGAGAAGAAGGAGCCACCCCCTGAAGAGGGGGACAAGGACCTGAAGAAGGACAATCACATCCTGAACCACGTGGGCCTGGCTGATGGCCCTCCCTCCAGCATTGAGCTAGACCACCTCAATTTCATCAACAACCCCTACCTGACCATTCAGGTGCCCATCGCCTCCGAGGAGTCTGACCTAGAGATGCCCACGGAGGAGGAGACCGATACGTTCTCGGAGCCTGAGGATGGCAAGGTGAGCCTATCTGGAGTCTGCTGGAGGGGCTGGGGACCAGATAAACCTGGCTTCAAATTTTCATGTGACCTCAGGCAAGTCACAAACCCTCTTTGACTCTCAGTTTCTCCATCTGCAAAATGGGGGCAATGATGCCCACCCCGTGGCCTTGATGTGAGCATTACATGACATGCTGTGCACAGAGCACATAGGAAGAATTCTGTAACTCTGACTTAATTACAATTGGCCAGGCCGAAGCACCACCTGGACCCTCCTACCAGCAGGTGGCACTCTCGGAGAGGATGCTTTTACCTGTGGCACCTCTGGTCTAGGATTGGGACCCAAGAGGTCACTCTTAAATCCCCCTCTGGGTCTGAAGCCTCTGACAAGTCCTTGCCACAGTCATCTGTTTCTGCTTAGACCCCACATGGGGCTGGCCCCAGTCTTCCAAAGTGCCAGATCCAGGCCTGGGGCTTTAAGGAGAGGAGCTAGAGGGCCAATGGAAGTTAAGGACAAAGACAGCAGAGAGCTGTGGCGCAGCTTCAGGACAAGAACCTGGACCCACCCAGGCCACACAAGGGTCTTGCTGCTGGGCCATGCTGCCCCTTCTCTGCCCATCCCTTGCCAGGGTGAGGAGACAACTGAAAAATAGGTGGTGGTCACCCCAGAGGCCAGGGCTGAGGCCGGGACCTGGCGTGGACCTCCAGGGGGCACTGACACTGAGGCTCTCTACCCATTCTTTAGCCCTGTCAGGGAAAGACCAGCACAGGAGGGAGGCCAGGGGCTCTGCTGGCCCCGTACCACCAGCCCTGAGCCTGGCTGGGCACTGGAGCCTAATGGACTTTGTCCTGGGAGCTCTTGACTCCTATTCTCCCCAAATATGTGGCACGATGACTTACCAGGGGGCCAAGTGCCTGCCGAGCTATAAATATCCCAGGAGATGTGGCACCGGACCTGGACTTCGATATGAAGAACTCGATGGGGGAGGCGGTAGAGGACACCAGGTCCAAGGCTCTGGGAGGGCTGTGGGACAGGGAACTCTAAAGGAGGGTAGGCAGAGTGCCAAGGGGAATTATGGGAGTTGAGGCACATAGGTGAGGCAAGCAGCTCAGTGGCTATCATGGCTGACCTAACACTCAGTTTCCCTTCTGTCAACTGGGAACGAGAATCACCCATCCTTGGTTTTCTGGTCACTGCTGTGGTTGCAGAGCTGACCCCCACCAGCACCACCAAGCTGCCCAGTCGATCTTCCTCTCTGGGGCCCTCACCCCAGCCATGCAGGGTCCCGTTGCAGAGTGAAGCTAGGTCTGGGAAACTGGCCCAGCACAGCGGCAGGGGGAGGTGGGAGGAGGTCTGGCCAAGACGGAGCAATAGCCCCACCCCACCCCCACTCTGATCAGGTTCCCTTGGCACCAACCAGAGCCTTAGCTGGGGGAAATTTTCCATCCTTTTTGGATCCTTCAGCCAAGCAGATCCTGGGGGTGGGAAGGCTGGGTTTCTGGGGGCACTGCAGTCTGCTTTGTGTGGGTTGTGGCACCCAGCTCCATCACGGCCCTTTTCGTACCCCTATACTCTGAGAATTTCTTTTAGGCCTCATTTTCCCTCTGCCGACTCCCTTTACACTCCCCCACTTCTCCCAGATCCCCCAGCCTGCTGAGCCCCATCCAGCCACCTGCTACCCTGATTCCTGCTCAGCCTCCCCCCTTACCTGAGGCCTTCACCTGTCTCCTCATGCCCTCGCTGCCCCTTCCCAGGCCTCAGATGCCATGAGGGCAAGACAGAGGCCACCTTTGTCCCCGTGGTTCTTCTGCACGGGATCTGGCACTAGTTCAATCACTCAGAGCTGAGTGAATGAATGAACGCTCATGCCTTCTCCCCTGCCTTTCTCCTTTCCCTCTGGTCTCCCATTGTACCCTGTGTGGTGAGAGGACGAGGGGGTCTCTTGGGGCCCAGGGCTCACATTGCCCTGTGGCCCCTGCAGAAGCTGCCGCAGCCCCTCTACGATGGGAACTCCTCCGTCTGCAGCACTGCTGACTACAAGCCCCCTGAGGAGGACCCCGAGGAGCAGGCTGAGGAGAACCCCGAGGGGGAGCAGCCTGAGGAGTGCTTCACCGAAGGTAAGGATGTGCCCGCAGGCAGCACCCTTACTTGGCCTGGGTGCCTCTCTGAGCCCGGTGCCCCTGGAAGGGGCAGGCCGTGCCAGGGCCAGAGGAGGCTGTGCAAAAACAGGTGGTCTTCCTCTCTGATGGCACCCTCCTCGCCTCACCCTGCGCGAGCCATCTCCTGAGCCTCAGGCCTCAGAAGACAGCCCTGGAGAAACATCTTTGTTCAAAAGACCCGGGCCAAGCTGAGTGACCTTCCTGGGCAATCTGGGGATGGGGAAAGCTGGCCTGAGACTCTTTTTGCAGAGCACCTTTCCTCTGTGTCCTTCCCTGGCAGCAGTTGACACACAGGTGGAGTGGGCCATGGAGGGAGGACCTGAGCCCCCCACATGAGCCAGATGGAGCCAGGTGTGGGAAGAAGGGGCCCTGGGTCGGGGGAGCAGTGAGGTCTGGGGAGGCTGTATAAGGGCAGCCACCTGACACGGTGCTGGCCCTGTCCCCCAGCCTGCGTGCAGCGCTTCCCCTGCCTCTACGTGGACATCTCTCAGGGCCGCGGGAAGATGTGGTGGACTCTCCGCAGGGCCTGCTTCAAGATTGTTGAGCACAACTGGTTCGAGACCTTCATTGTCTTCATGATCCTGCTCAGCAGCGGGGCCCTGGTAGGCACCACCCCAGGGGCAGGCCAGATGCAGGTGCCAGGCCCCAAGCAGTCCTCAGTGGGGCTCACTCCCAGGGATGGGCACGGCCTGGATAGTCCCGAACTCAGAGAGTTCTGAAAAGGACTCCTCTGTGCTTCCAGGATATGTTTTAGTAGGCATTCGCTTCTTACCCACGTTCTGTGGGCTCTGTGTGTACCTCTGGCTACTGGGGAAGGCAGGTGGGCCCTGGGAATTTGGGCGTAAGGTCTGGGGCAGGTCTAAAGATGCATCACTGTGGAGCTCCCAGCAGATGATTGGGAATCAAGAGACCCCTCCCCATCAGGACGCTCCCTCCTCCCCACGATATAAGAGGGACTGGGAGATGTCTGCAGCTGCCCCCCAGCCTGGCTCCCATGGCCAAGCCCTGGGAACCAGCATCAGGGGGCAGGATATACAGCATGGCTGCTGCCCCAGTCTCTGGTCCCCTGGCACTCTCGGATCACGCTGTGTTCCCCAGGCCTTTGAAGACATCTACATCGAGCAGCGGCGAGTCATCCGCACCATCCTAGAATATGCTGACAAGGTCTTCACCTACATTTTCATCATGGAGATGCTGCTCAAGTGGGTGGCATATGGCTTCAAGGTGTACTTCACCAATGCCTGGTGCTGGCTCGATTTCCTCATCGTGGACGTGAGTTTGCCAGCCCTGAACCCTCAGCCAGGTCCTGAGGCTGCGGTGACCGTGGACCTTCAGGAGTTCAGGCCTTGGGAGGTGGGACCTGCCCAAGGACACAGAGAGTCAGACCCCCAGATCAACACTGTTCCCTGCAAAGACTAGCTTCTTGCTTCTCAGATGGAGCTGCCCAATGAGGAAGACTAGAAAAGCACATTTCTCCTAAGGGTCAGGCAAGCCTGGGGGCCTCAGGACGCCTTCCCATATGTGAAGAGGATTTTCTCACCCTCTTTGATGGGCATACAGGCCCGTGAAGGAGGTGGTATTGTCTCTCTTGTTTACTGTCATCCCGTTACCTGGTGACATCACTGAGGTGGTAGCCAGGCTCAGAGGTTCTGGGACAGGTCCCAGGACTGCTCTTCCCACCAGACAGGACCACTTACTAGGGAGGGGGTCCAGGTAGCTATGAGGTCAGGAAGACACCTGCTCATGGAGAGGTGTCTTGCTGTGGGTTGTGGCCCTGGCTTGGGGGAGTCCAAGGGTCCTGCACTCACTGACCACAGCCATCCCTCTTTTGCAGGTCTCCATCATCAGCCTGGTAGCCAACTGGCTGGGCTACTCGGAGCTGGGACCCATCAAATCTCTGAGAACACTGAGGGCCCTTCGTCCACTGAGGGCACTGTCTCGATTTGAGGGCATGAGGGTGGGTACTAAGAGGGCTACGGATGGGGGAGCAGCCACCCACAGGGCAGTGTGGAGAGAGGCATGTCTATATTCTAGCTACCACCAGGGCTTGACTTGCTTATGGCGGGGTTGGGGTCCTGGAGACATCTGTGGCCCACCCCTGGCCTGCCCTACTCCCACCTTCAGGCCCCTCTTGCCGCCACAGGGGGCAGCAGAGAACCGCTGCAGTGCCCAGAAGGGCTTGAAGCAGGGAGAAGAGGATGAAGGCAGGCAGGCCTGTGGAGTCATAGGTGTCCCTCCCGCCCCTCCCTCCGGCTGCCCCCCCCAAGCGGGGGCGGGGAGGGGGAGGCTGAAACATGAACAAGTGCAAAGGTGCTTGTGCCTCCGCTCTGAGGCTGGCCCCCTTGAGCCCGGATGGAATTATAGCCTTGAGTTTGAGGTCAGTTTGGAGAAGAGCCCTTCAGACTCTTGACAGAGGGGAAGTAACAGGTAAACATGGTCTGGGCAAGACCATGGGACTTCCCCAGCAACGCGCAGAAACAAGCCTCACTCCACGGGGACCTTGTGAATGGGCTAGCTGCAGGCCAGACGCAGGCTCACCCCAGTGGCTCCCTCCTGCTTGTGCAAGAGGCCATCCCAGTGCTGGGCCTGCCCACCCCAAGGTTGGGAACCCCTTCCCACTAAGGGGAAATAACCTGCCCTTGGTCACACAGCCAGGCAGTGGCCCAAGGAGAAACAGAGCTCCCCAGGCACCGTGGGCATCTGCTAGCCACTGTCTGGAGGTCATGAAACCGGTGCTCAAAAAGGGATAATTCTCAGATTCAGCCCAGACTGAAACAGTTCGGTGCACCTGTGTGACCAGGACTAGTGGGCCACTGGAGTCCAGCCCTGGAATCTTACTGTTTCAAAGACTCTGGTGCCTCTTTTCTGTGCCTTTTCTATGAGTATTTCACTAATTATGTGAGCCAATGAGCAGGGACTGGCTCACATGGGCTGAGTTTCCTATGGGGGCCGAGGAAAGAGTGTTTGTCTCCTGCCTGGTGGTCCGTGACTGGGCTGCTTCCAGAGAAGCCCAATGCCCCCGCTCTGGCCTGATGGCTCCAGCCAAGCAGAGAGCCCTCCCCAACCACCAGGCCAGCAGCCGCCCCATCTCTGGCGCTTGCCATCTCCACCCTTCCCCAACATCTACGCCAGCAGACAGCATCTCCCCACTAGGCCTTGCTCAGAGTGGCCACCCTACAAGAGGGCCTTCCTGAGGTCCTCTGGTTGGTGTGCATCTGAGGAGTCCTCTCTCCGAGGGCCATAGCAGTGACCAGCCGCTGGCCCTCAGGTGGTGGTGAATGCCCTCCTGGGAGCCATCCCCTCCATCATGAACGTGCTGCTTGTCTGCCTCATCTTCTGGCTCATCTTCAGCATTATGGGTGTCAACTTGTTTGCTGGAAAGTTCTACTACTGCATCAACACCACCACCTCTGAGAGGTTTGATATCTCTGAGGTCAACAACAAGTCCGAGTGTGAGAGCCTCATGCACACAGGCCAGGTCCGCTGGCTCAATGTCAAGGTCAACTATGACAACGTGGGTCTGGGCTACCTCTCCCTCCTCCAGGTGGTGAGTGTCACCCACTACCGCTGCCCAGAACTGGGAGAGAGTTGACTTCCAGTCTATCACTGTACTGGAAACCACCGTCCTCATTGGGGGCCACCTACCTTGCTTCTAATGCTGTAGGACCCTGAGGGGGTGTCCAGATCTCTCTCATCTATTTGATGCTTGCCCAACAGTGATCTGGATGGGGGTCCCCAGGGAGGAGCCTGGCTGGGGAGGGAAGGGAAATTCGTGGATGAGTTTCACCCCTTCTCCTAGGCCACCTTCAAGGGTTGGATGGATATCATGTATGCAGCTGTGGACTCCCGGGAGGTGAGTCAGGTCGCTAAGATGTGGCTGATGAGTGAGCTGGGGGGAGAGCAGCACAGCAGCACATTCTGCATCCCGACCTCACCACGCCATTGCCTCGGAAGTCCTGGCAGCCTGCAGACACATGGGCCCTGCCCACACTACTTTGGGGAGCAGGGAGAACCTCGTGTATGAGCCTCACCTTGTCCCATCCTATGGCCCCTACAGCAAGAGGAGCAGCCACAGTATGAGGTGAACCTCTACATGTACCTCTACTTTGTCATCTTCATCATCTTTGGGTCCTTCTTCACACTCAACCTGTTCATCGGTGTCATCATCGACAACTTCAACCAGCAGAAGAAAAAGATGAGTATCCGGCCCGCCTTCCCTAGCCCAACCCGCTCCATCCTGTCCTCCCGCTTCCCCTCCCCCCATCCACTCATTCCTTCCTGTGGTCACCAGCTGCCTGAACAACCCTTGCTGTCCCTGGCAGCATGCCTGATGGCAAGCCTGGTTCCAGATCCCACTAGAAGACCTTGAACAGTGACCTCATTTTCCTGATCTATAAAATCACACGGCTACAACCTAGCTTGCTGAGTTATTCTTAGGACTCAGCAAGACATTGCTGGAAGTTGGCCCACCACAGGCTTCCAGGCACACTGGCTCCTTCCCTCTGTCTGTCACTCCTGCCCTACCCTTCTCTGGACCCTTAATCCCTCCCAGTTCCCTCCCCTTCCTCCCCTATCCCTCCATTTTTGGCTCCTCCCAGGGACCCTCCTCCTTTCTACCAGGCATTTCTGTAGGGTGAGGGCTGCTTTCAGGATGGTGGCTCAGGTAGGGGAGTCCTGAAAAGGGGCCCCACCCCAACCTTATGAGCCCTATCCCACTATACTTTGGAGGAAAAGACATCTTCATGACAGAGGAACAGAAGAAATATTACAATGCCATGAAGAAACTTGGCTCCAAGAAGCCCCAGAAGCCAATTCCACGGCCCCAGGTACCGTGGCCCCTTCTCCTGTGGCCTGCACCAGACTCCTGCCCAAGGGGCTGATGAGGGTGAAATGCTGCCTGCACTCTACCCACCAGGCAGGCAGGGTCCACCTGCAGGGGGGGTCTTGATCGCGTGTATGCACACCCAGCGCTGCCACCAGACTTGGGTCACTGGTTTATCCTTCATCTGGCCCTGCACACCCCACCAGTGTCTATCCATCTCCTCTCCTGGGACCCTCGGTGGCCTCTGGGGTAGGGGTTCCAACAAGCAGGAGGAAGATGTCTAGACACTCTCCCAGTAAGCAAAGACTTTGGGAGAAAGGTGAGAGGTGACCAGGGAACTTGAAGCTAGGGAGGATCTGAAAAGTGGGATTTCCACAGACCCCACAGAATGATGTGGTCCCAGACCCTCCCCTCCTGTGGCCGATTTCACTACCAGCCCTGACACCTCTCTGTCGGTGGTCTCTCCATCGTCCCGTGTTTCCTGCCTGTGCCCATCCTGTCCTGGCCCTGACCCTGGCCCCTACCCCATGTCTGCTCATGTGCTACAGAACAAGATCCAGGGCTTGGTGTATGACTTGGTGACAAAACAGGCATTTGACATCACCATCATGATCCTCATCTGCCTCAACATGGTCACCATGATGGTGGAGACGGATGACCAGAGCCAGCTCAAGGTGGACATCCTGTACAACATCAACATGGTCTTTATCATCATCTTCACGGGGGAGTGTGTGCTCAAGATGCTTGCCCTGCGCCAGTACTATTTCACCGTCGGCTGGAACATCTTCGACTTTGTGGTTGTCATCCTGTCCATCGTGGGTGAGCTGGCAGGGCAGTCCCTACACGAAGGCTTCCTGCATGCACACACACCTGGCACCCTCATACACAAACACACACTAACTGCCAATTACTCTCAATGCACAAAGGTGCACATAGGTAACCTGTCACCTGTGCATACACAAACACACCTCAAGAAATACATAGACCTATCCAGGTGTGGTGGCACATGCCTGTAATCCCAGTACTCAGTAGGATCAATTTAGTGACTTAGTGAGATCCTGTCTCAAAATTAAAAATAAACATTTTAAAAGGACTGGGTTCAGGTCCCAGGTTCAATCTTCAGTTGTGCAAAAAAAAAAAAAGAAAGAAAGAAAGAAAGAAAGATGTGGGCCTGACCAGTAGATGCACACTCGGGTGGAAAACATAAGAGGACAGTCCCACTGTCTACATATTCTCGAAAAGTATATGGACATACATATCATCACTGTAGTAACTTGCCACCTTTTACTGAGTATTTACTATATGCCCTGCAATGTGCTAAGTACTTTACAGGTATTATCTTACTCACTGTTTATAGTAACCCCACGAGGCGGGTATCATTATCACTCCCATTTCACAGAGAAAGAAACTGAGTCGCAAACAAGAGCCATACGCAGAGTCACGTAGCTGTCCTGCCCATCCCACTCCATGTTGCTATGGCATATGCAAATAGCCTTCACTCCATCAACTTTGCCATATCCCATCTCCAGCTCTGTTGGGGCAAAGAAGGCCCAGGTTGAGTTGTCAGGGCCGTGCTCAGAGGGGTGAGCCCCATCTGCTCCCCTGTGGGGCAGAGCACACCAGCTAGACCCCCTGAACCCCAAGTCCCTGCTCTCTGACCCAGCTCCTGCTCCTCCCTGCAGGCCTCGCACTCTCTGACCTGATCCAGAAATACTTCGTGTCACCCACACTGTTCCGTGTGATTCGCTTGGCGCGGATCGGGCGTGTCCTGCGGCTGATCCGTGGGGCCAAAGGCATCCGGACGCTGCTCTTCGCCCTCATGATGTCACTGCCTGCCCTCTTCAACATCGGCCTCCTCCTCTTCCTGGTCATGTTTATCTATTCCATCTTCGGCATGTCCAACTTTGCCTACGTTAAGAAGGAATCGGGCATAGATGACATGTTCAACTTTGAGACATTTGGCAACAGCATCATCTGCCTGTTCGAGATCACCACATCAGCTGGCTGGGACGGGCTTCTGAACCCCATCCTCAACAGTGGGCCCCCAGATTGCGACCCCACACTAGAGAACCCTGGCACCAGTGTCAGGGGTGACTGTGGCAACCCATCCATCGGTATCTGCTTCTTCTGCAGCTACATCATCATCTCCTTCCTCATCGTGGTCAACATGTACATCGCCATTATCCTGGAGAACTTCAATGTGGCAACTGAGGAAAGCAGTGAGCCCCTCGGTGAGGATGACTTCGAGATGTTCTATGAAACGTGGGAGAAATTCGACCCCGACGCCACAC
>PVJO010012399.1:0-55675 GCA_004026905.1 Hystrix cristata
TGGGTGCTTTAGAGCCAAATTATGTAGATGTAAGGATCAAATAAAGGGGGAGTGTGTGATTTTTATGTTAATCACACTACCTGGGGCCTTCCCTGAACTAGTTCCTTTGCCTTTGCCTGTTTACCTGTTGGAACTATCTGCCCTTGTTTCTAACAATTGGATTATAGCTGTCTCTGTCCTTCAGAGTCTGGCTGTAGAGGTCAAAACTGTCTATTCATTTTTAATTATATCTAATGAGGCCTTTATCCTACCATTTCCCTACCTACGGGGACCCCGTCCCTACAAAAATAAATGAATAAAATAAGTATCAACATTATAGAATCTTTGAAGGCTGCAAAATATGATAACACTATTGACTAGTGAAACTAACCAAGAGCCTGCTGAAATAAAGTGAGACTATTGTTCTCAAAGTAAAGTGAGAAAACAGAAAAATGAAGAAAAACAGGAAAGGACTAAATGACTTTCACTAATCTGAAAAATAACTTAGTAACTGACACAGACTCTGAAGGGCAGAGACAACTATAATGCAATTGTTAGAAACATAAGGGCAGCTAGATTCCAACAATTTTTTAAGAAACAAAAGCAAAAGAACTAGTTCAGGAAGGCCCCAGGTGGTGTGATTAACATAAAAATTATAAACTCCTCCTTTATTTGATCCTTACATCTACATAACCTGGCCCTAAAACACTCACCCTTATTCTTACCCTCTTACAAAAGACAAAGAAAGGTCATGTTGACTAAGAGAAATCCAAGCCAAAGGTGACAGATAAGCCCAAGAGCCAATTGGATTCCAAGTGCCAACACAAGGAAAAACCCAATAAAAGGGACTACAGAGAAAGACCCAGGAGTATTTTGCTTTCCAATGCCCCCTACTCATCTGGTACCTATCTATCATCTCTCTCCCCACCTCCCTTTCACCATCCTTAAATAAATTGCCTTCTCTTATTTTAAACTCAGTTTCTTTAATTCTTTACTGTAGCTGGGTTTATGATTGCTGGAAGCTGTATTTTCTAGCAAGGCAGCAGCTCATAGTCCACCTCCAGATGTAACATAACCATAGTAGTCACCAAAAGCTAAAATAAGAAAAGCTAGAAGAACAGAGCTTGGTCTGAGGTTGGGAAAGCAGTCGCTCTTAGAAGTAGCTGGCTCCAGATTGCTCCCATGAACAGGAAAAAATTATTACATGTGAGTTTTTAGCTGTCAAAATTGCTAGTCATTTTAGTTTGGGAGGGAAAACTACAAATACAAAGATTTTAACCTTTTCATTGATTCTTTCTGCATGAGTCAGCACATTCTTTAAGAATTGCTATTGCTCAGTGAAGTGGTCCTGGTCCCTAATCACCTGGTTGTGAGAAAAGAGAAACTACTTGAACACAAATGCCAATTTGAGTCCGATTTATTAGCTGGAGATCTAGAGGCACTTGTATGGGTAAAACTCTTGACCCCGAGGCTTTGTTCATCCCTTATATAAGGTTTGCACACAATGTTTTTTTGAATTCCAACAATTTTTGAGATTACAGACTCAAAATGGGTTTTCTTGGTACCAGGCACCGGGGCAGGCCCTGTGAAGGGAACTGAATAAATATGGGGGTCTGGGGTTTGTCTGAGTGAGGAGGTTATCTATTATGCTGACAGTGAAGGGGCAAGGAGAAGGTCTGAGTGTCCATAAGGAAGAGTAGTGATCAGCGTAAGGAACAGACGGGGAGTTTAACATTCTCTTGCTATCTATAGATGTGCAGGTGCTGATTAATACACACCAAAAGGGCCTTAGGACTGAGTTTAGGAGAAAAGAATGGGTGCTTTCTATTTCTTTTTAACACTTCTTGTCCCCAGTTCTCTTAGTTCGAGTTTGAGCTAAATTAGAATGCCGTTTCACTCAGTGTCAGCTTTTACAATGATCCTGAACTTATCACACAAACAAGTAAGCAATTAGCAGAGGATATTTGGGTATCTTTAGCAGATAGTTTGAAATATTAACTGTTTTATGAAAATAAGATAAAAAGACAATATTTCGGGCACCTAATTCAGAATAAGGAATGGCTGGGGAGAAAGTGGGTGAGAAAACCTAGTGAGAGTAAAATCCCAGAAATACTAAGGCGGAGTAAGTATTTGATATGTGGAAACATGGAGTGAATAAATGCAGCTATGATTTTGATTCTCAGTGTGATGGCAAAAGAATGTCTTTCAGTTCTTTGTATATGCAAAAAACAAAAAAAACAAAATCTCAATGATTCTTCAGTGGTTTTTGTTCATTTAGCATATTTACTTAATAAGTAGTCAGTTGTGCTGGTGCCTGCCTGTAATTCTGGCTACTCCAGAGGCCAAGGCAGGAAGATCGCGTGTTGGAGGCCAGCTCAGGCAATTTAGTGAGTCTCTGATTCAAAATAAAACTGAAAAAAAAAAAAAAAAAGCAACAACTGGGATGTAGTTTGTTGGTAGAGTGCTTGTCTAGCCCTGGATTAAAAAAAAAATGCGTTATTTATCTCTTAAATCAATTCTTATCCAGCTACTGTTTTTGCTGAATGTATGTGTTCTGTGTTTGCCTACTAACTATGAGAGGGATCCCGGCCACCGTGAATTAATTCAGATGTCCAGAATTATGAGACACACATGCCCCAGTGAAGCATGAAAGGATTTCTTACTTGTGTATTGAGGGTCTCCGAGGACTGGTGGTAGTCAGCCCAGATGACATGAAATTGCTTGATTAAAGGGAATAGAAACTACCTAGTTCTTATTATGGATGTAAGATGTGGCACAGTGAAGGTTTTAAGGAGCTGAACTTTGCATAGTTTGAAGTTCCTCCCAAGTTCAAAGGAAGGAGAAAACAAGCAGGCATCCTTCTCTGCTTGTGCATATGTGGGGCAAGAAGGCAAGGGGAAGACCGGGGGCTAAAAACAGCACTCAGATATCAAAACTAAGTAACACTAGAAGGACAAAAGAGAAAACAACTTGATTTGAAGACAGAAGCATCAGGAATTAAACTACAAAGCAAGCTCTATACTCCTTTAATTTTCTGTACTGGTCATGAGCCCAAACAGAAAGTTTGTTCTATAAAAGAATTCTCTTCTCATGAGTGATTTGAAATGCATCTACATATCTTTAAAAATCACTACAAATGCAAATATTTTCTCTTCTTTTATAAAAGACCTATCTTGAGTCTCCAAACAATTTTTTCTTTCTGTTTCCATAGCGGTTTGTTTGCATTTCAATTATAACATTTCCAGTTCTGTGTAATTACTTATTGCATGTTGTGTTGAATTGCATTTTCTCCATTTTCCTGGAATTTTAGATGAAGGCTTAAAACTTGAAAAAAAGTGTTCATAAGAATGCTGTGTTAGCCTCACTAATTTGCTCTCCCTGCTTTCTCTAGTCTTCTCTTTACCCCACAGAAACATATTGGATTCTCTTGCCTTTGGCTCCTGACTCGTTATGGGCAATGGGGATTTTAGCAGGTACAGAGGGAATGGAGTGAAATTAGGTGATTTATTCTTTTGGATCCTGCCCTGTGTTTCACCTAGTAATGACTAGCATCCTCAGGGGAAGTTCACAACCTCCCTTCAGGGAATCTCTCTGTACATTTCCTTCCCTAGTTTTTGATGAACATTTCCTCATTTCTTCAGACACTTGGGTTCTGCCCTATGAATCACTTTACTCTGTCCACCCCTTTGACAATTGTCTTGCTATTAAGCTCTTCTCTAAACTTCTTACATATGCTGTTTATTGATTTCAGGTGATCTGATTTGTGCATATTCTCAGATTATTAAAAAAGCACAGCTGAGCAGGAATCACCAAGAAATTTATGGTTAATCTTAATTGTAAACTTAATTGGCTTGAGAGTCACCCAGGCTCTATTGCACCAGTGGATGTGTCTGTGTAGGTCATGGGGGCATGCCTTTGGGGCCATATCTAGTTCCTCAATCCTTGTCCACTGCTGTTCTCCTGCTCTGCTTCTTGTCTGCAGCCTTGCTCTGCTGGGCCCTTCTACTGTGGTGCAGCTTCTACTGCGACTCAACCACAGAGTGCACCATCTGAAATCATAAGCCAAATAAATCTGTCCTTGTCTAAGTGGTAGGTGTTTGTGTCTTTTGTCCAGGAACGAGAAAGCTAGCTATGTAATACAAGATGGAACAACTGGAATTGGAAATTTCATGATTATTCTGTAAGACTTGTTAAAGTAAAACTAGAAATCCAGATGGCGATTTGTTCATAAATTTTATACAACTAGATAGAGGTTGGTATTTTCCCTCTATTTCCTCAAATGCAGATATATATGTTGAATTCAAAACAGAATTCAGTCTCAAGTTACTAAACTACTGTCTTACTGAAATTATATAATTATATCCTACTAGCCTCTAAATATAGTATGATATATTTATTTTCTATTGCAACTGTAACAAATTATCACAAACTTTGTGGGTTAAAGTCATACAAATTTATTATCTTACAGTTCTAGAGGTCAGAAATCTAAAAATGATTTTATAGGATTGAAATCCAGGTATTTTCAGAGCTCTGTTGTTTCTGGAGGCTCTCGGCAAGAATTCTTTGTTTTTTCTAGCTTCTAGAGGCTTCTTGAATTTCTTGACTTATGTCCACTTCATGTTGTTTGTTGCTTTAGTTGTCACTTCATTTGCTGAGACCTCTGCTTACCCTTTCTAAATCTACTACACTGTATTACAAAGAACCTACGTGGATAATTCAGGATAATCTACTCTTCTCTATCTTTAATTTAATCACATCTGTAAAGTCTCTCCTCCTTATAAGGTAACACTTTCACAGAATCTGAGAATCAGGGTACAGACATCTTTGAGGGACCATTTTTCAGTCTGTGGTGAGAGACTTCTGGAAACAGAAGGATGTGCATAAACTGGAATTTGGGAACACGTATAAACGTAAATTCTGATTCTTGTTTACCAAGTGAAAAATGTGAACACTAAAGGCAAGCTGCTACAGCTTGCAAAAATTGAGTACTGAGAACGATTATCATTCAGCTAAATTATATTTTCACCATTTAGCAGACTTAGGCTTTATGCTTTTCTAAGGAACATTGGATTCCATAGAATTAGATGGCTTGAGCACTTGTGAAGGGTCTCAAAGTAGGTGGGCCTATGCAGCATGAAAGCACTTCAACAGGAAGGAGTCCTACCTGGCATACCACCAAGAGCAGGACTTGAGCGCAGAAGCGATATCATACAGGGAGTGAAAGCACGTTCCGTGTCAGAGAATCGTACAATACATCCCTCTAAAAGTTCTCTAAAGTGAACACCAATGGAGAAACCATGAATGTCTACAACAACAGCAGACAAGGGAGTTAGCAAACAGCATCCAAAGAGGTCATTAAAATGCACCAGGTAAATAAGAAGGCCTTATTTAGCACCTCTTCTTCTGTCTGCTCCTAGCCATGGCCCTGGAATGACAAGGAGACAAAATGATGAGAAAATCGAACATTAAGAAAGGAATCATGATTCTGTTATACCTGGATGTAACCCCAAAGACTCATGCTTTCATAGGTGGGGCTTTTGGAAGGTGATTGGATCAGGCACCATGATATTTATCAGTGAACGAGTCCACCTATAAGTTTTCTTTTTTTCTTTTCCTCCCAGTAATGGGGATTGAACTCAGGGCCTTGTGCTTGCTCGGCAAGCTGCTGTAACCACTGAGTTAGATCCCCAGCCCCCACTGATGAGTTTTATAGATAAATGTGATTTGGGAAGGAAGCCTGGTTGGAGGTGGTCATTGGGAGTGTGGTCAGAAGGGTGTACAGTAAATCCTCGACTTAGAAACATTTGAGTTGCAACTTTTCACAGGTATACTGTATAAGATTTACAGGTGTAGTGTGTAAGACTCACTTTGTTGGATTGCAAATGAATCTGACGTACAATCATTCTCCTGGAACAGAACTTGCTCACAAGTTGGGAACTTACTGTATCTCCCTCCCTCTTCCCTGGATCTCCCCCTGCTGCCTGCTGCCCTGCCATGAGCTGATTCTCCTCTGCCAGGCTCTTCTGCTGGGCTACCCTGCCTTGGTGCAGCTGTGGACTGAAACTTCAAAAAACTGAACCAAAATAAACATTTCCTCCTTACAATTGTGGGTATCAGGTATTTTGTCTCATCAATGAAGAAAGTAAGTAGACAGATTATCTTTGCTGTAGATGATTTCGAAGTCACAGGAAAAACTAAGATGAGGAGAGGAAATTACTGGCACTGTATGTGATATTCAATATTATATTTCATTGGGCCAGCCTTTTTCATAAGTAAACCGATTTTTCCAATTGTAGAAATTATTCTGATACATGCTCAGAGGTAGCTATCGGAGAAGGCACATTTGGGAGTACATTTTACTTTTAGTATATCAAGTGCAACCAGTTTAAAGAATAGAAATAAAGCTAAGCAGATTAACAAGCCCACCTCTGTTTATACTTTTAGAATGTAAACGCAGAAAGAATGGGACTCCCAGTCATCTTAGTGTCATAGGTCTGGGTCTCTGTATCCCTCCTTTCATTGTTTTGCCCACAAAAAGGAGTATTTTAAATTAACAGTTCACCAAGTTATGTTCTGATACATGATGAATACTACAAAAATAAATTTGTTTGTAAATTCTATGTTCTGATGAACATGAAAAGCTTTCCAAACTATAAAGGACTAAAATGAACTTCCTGATCATTTCTGGAATGAAACCTAGAAAATTGCTTTGACTTTATAGGGCATCTGCTGGGATAAAGTTAACAGAAACAATAACCCAAACAACACACACACGCATGCGCGCGCGCGCACGCGCACGAACACACACACACACACACACACACACACGAGTCAAGAAAACCAACAAATAAGTAAGCAAAGAAAAGACTCTCTGTGGTTGGTGAGACAATGGAGGAAAAAAATGTGGGAAAGAAGGAAAATCAGGAATACTCTAGAGAATTAACTCTATGAATTCTGGAATAGGAGAGAATGAATACATTTTAGATTATTTCCTAGAAATCTAATGTGTTCACCAAATATAGTTTAGTAGTTACCAAATAAAAATTTCTAGAAAATATGGAAATTTTCCTCACAAAAATAATATTTTATGACTTTACTGTCTCATTGTTTTGCATTCCATCAGGAGTTATCAGTTAACTTCCTAAAACCTGATTAGTTTACCTGCATGTTTTCCTAGAAAACATGTTTTTGCCTTTTGGAAAACCACGTCTCCTGTGAGCCACATAGCCAGTGCTATTAATATAATTATCCTCTGGGTTCTTGAAGACTTATCCCATTATTTCATTAAAATGTTAATTTAGATGTTTTCAAATTAATTCTATCAAATGGGTTATTTTTCATTATACAAAATCTCTATTGTATTTTACCACTAATCCAGAAGTTGTATAAAATAAAAGGGCAAACAGTGCGTAGTCATTACTTTGTAAGTCTAGTTTAACTATTTGGAGTCATAATAATAAGGACTCTAGAAAAATTTCCAGAAATTGGATCTTAGTAAATTGTAGTAATTGGTATATCGCTATTTTACTTGTCCTAATTTATTGATTAGATTTGAAAGTTTGACATAGGGTCTGGAAACACTTACATGACTGTTTTGATTTGGGATAAGAAAAATGATCAAAGTTTGATTGTGGTTATAGTTGTACAACTCTGTCGATACGCTACAATCAATTGAATCTTACATTTTAAGTTTGTAAATTGTGTGATATGCAAGTTTTAGTTCAATAAAGTTGTTCTGTTTTTTAAAAATTGATGACTACCATTGTCTTTAAAGATAATTAAAAAAAAACAAAAACAAAAACAAAACCCCAAAAAACCTCTTACAAGAACTTAGGCCTAGGACTTTGCTTGATAGTCTCATTTGTTTCAGAGATTTTAATGGTCTTGTCTTTGTTCACTGTATTTTTTGGGGGGTGCTGGGAATCAGGGCTTTGTGCTTGCTAGGCAAGTGCTCTACCACTTAAGCTAAATTCTCAACCTCTGTTCACTGAATTTTCATCTCTGATAGGTTCACAACTAATATTTGAATATAAAAGCTGCATTTATCTTTGAAACCATCCAAAAAGTATGCTATACTTTCTTTTCCACATAGTAACAATGTATCGTCATGTATAATGTATATTATATATATATATATGTATATATTTTTTTCTTTTTGGCAGTGCTGAGGTTCAATCCTAGGTCCTTTGTGTGCTAGGCAAACACTATATGACTGAGCCCTATCCATGGGCCTCACTTTTGGAGATTATTTAAAATAAAAATCTGAAGTGTCTCAGATATTTCTTGGGAAATCTTAATGATCATTTTTAAAATGAAAATCCTAATTTTTAGTCTTAATCATCAGCACAAAAGTAAAGTAGGAAACACACACTAATCACATGAAGTAATCAGTTTCGGAAATAAAACTTAATTTTGAAAGGACATTGAATTCTTCAATGGAAAAGACAAAATTCCTCTAAAAGGGACTTGTCCTACTTCCAAAGGAATTAGAACATTTTATTCTATCCTAATATGATATGCACATCTGACAACAATTAAGAAAAACGGTACCACTTAGTCATTTGAACTGCAGCAACCACAAGAGAGCAAAGAATTGGAGAAAGAACTGTTAAATGATTGAGTACAAATGAACCATTGTATGAAGCAATTCGGATAAAGTATTTCAAGTCTAATGTAAGAAATAATGTTTTCAGGGAACATTAGTTTGATTACTAATTATGCAACTCATAACTTACAGAGTCAGTGACCCTGATTTTTCAGAATTTGAGAGCAGTTTTAATGTAGAGGTACATAGCTGGCAAACCACACAGTTTTCAACAAGTCAATTAGAAATAATCAGGAAATTCCCCTAATAGAATTGCAAATTATGGTAGTTTTCTTCTCCAGCCTTTTTGACTTAAGTAACATCTATTGTAGGCTATGCAAGTAATATTAGTGTTTAAATTTTTCTCAATCCGTTTTTTTTTTTAAACCCTAGTGAATTAATACTGTCAAAGATTTCTCAGAACATGTGTCTGTAATTCCCTTACATGACTCCTGGGTCACTGAGAAACTGTTAGCATTTAGTGAACTTTACACAATCTACTCTGTCCTCTGGGTTTTCAAACATATTTTCCTTATCCTTACACTGTGTATGGGAAAGGAAAATTTACAGTGGAAATGTACTCCTGCAGTCTTCTTCATTAAGGTCTCCCAGGACACTTTATAATCATTAAAAGTTATAATTAGCACTGAAGTACATTCAACTCCTAAAAGGATCATTTTTTAAACTAATAACTTTTTTAACATCTGTATTTTAAAGTCTCAAAACAGTTTAAGTACTCCCAACACCAACAGATAATGACTTCCTAAGCATAGAAAAAAGAAACCAAAGTGTTTTTAAATGCTCTGTAACATACTTCCTGATCCCCTCTAGATTATGCTCATTGGAAATAATCAACTGTTTATGTAACTGAAATAGGGTTTCTTTATTAGAAGGAAAAGTGCCAGATAAAGAGATAATTAAAGAGACTATGGTAAAAGTTAGGAATTTTAATCCCTGTGTTAGGTATGCTACTAATGAAAATTAGGACTTTATAGTAATCTTTTCTGTTATAGGTTTTGTAAGTTTAGCTTTTAATCCAGACAGTATTGGTTGAGAAAATAAGCTCTATAGTCTCATCTTCCAAGACATTATCCAGCTTGCAGTAAATATATGACACAGTCTAGCCAATGTCTTTGTCAAGAACTTTGTAAGATTTACTATTTTCCACTACTTTTGAGCTAACGAATTTCCTGCTACATTTTCTAGGATGGTAGCATAAGACACAACCCTTCCAAACAGACAAAGAACACTTATGGCTTACAACAGTAACAACATCCAGAGTATCATATTGCTCTGCTGATTCCTCTGCAAGGCAAAGTTGAGAATTTGGTGAGTAAATTAAGGCTGTTTATTACACAGAGAAATAAAAAACAGCAGTAAAAGCAAGGAGCCTGCTCCTCAAATCATTTGTCTTATAGAATGACACAATAGAGAGCAGGTGACATGAGAATATAACATGTGTGCTAGGACACACTGTTGCTGAGGATCTGCTGCCATGATCTAGCAATTTTAGACTTTGAAGTTGTAGGTGGTGAGGAAGAGAATGTCATGTTTCATCAGAAATTGGAGGCCATGAAGAAAATGTCTCAGGGCACCATGAGAAATGTGTCTTATGAAAATCTGTCAAGGGACAAGAGGTCTTAGAACAAGTGTTCACAAAATTTCCATAATCTCATATTCCAGAAGGATCACAGGGCATTCTGCCAAGACTCATAAGTTAAATCATACCTACCTGGTGTATGTGGAGATGTTCGTGGTTGTCCGAGTGTCAGAGTAGAGTCACTTCCCACAATTTCTCCAAACCTCAATTTCCAGTAGTAATATATTGAGAGCCAGGTGTATCCCAAGCATACAGTGGGTTTCATTACAAAAGAAAAACCCCAAATTTAGGAACCCCCAAACTTCTATTGTAGACTACAAGGAAATATGCACACAAGAAGTACTATCTTAATTTTACTAGGCAATTTACCCCAAGTCCTAGAGAGAGATACACTTTCTGTCCTCCATAGCTGTTTACCATATAGATAACTTTGAAAAGACCATGTAGAACACAATACTGTGGAAGGCCCTTATATAGGTAAGATACTCATGAAGAACTGTCTACTAATACACATGTATTATGTAGTCAGTGCTGTTGCTTGGTGAATCTTATTAGAAATATTTTGTTTTACTATCTAAAAGAAAACAAAATAAGGCAATAGGTTAAGCAGATCCAAGTTTGCTTCATTGTCCTTAGAATGACTCCTGAAAAAAACAATGGTTAGAAATATAACGTCTAATGTACTGTGTTTGGTTTTAGGTAGAAAATGTCCTCCAAAAGACTCATGTGTCTCCAAGTGGGGCTTTGGAAGCTGATAGGGTCATAGGGACACTGTACTCATCAGCATATTAATCCATTGATGAATTCATAGGTGAATGTGCTGTTGGGAGGCAGGGCCCGGACAAAGGAAGGTTATGGGGGACACAAGCTGGGAGCATGTATTGTCCCCAGCTCCCTCTTTCATAGGAATACACCTATAAAATGTATATACACTGGCTTCCTGGTCATCACAGGTTGAGCAGCCGTCCTCACCCGCGCGGTTCCATCATGCCGTTTCTGACTTCGAGTAAGCCAGCCATGGACTGCAACCACTAAAATCATGAGCTAAATAAACTACTCTACCTTTAAGGTGGAGGTGTTAGGTATTTTGTCCCAGCAGTGTGAATGTAATTAACCTCTTCTGTGAAGAACGACAGTCCAGGAGCAACAAGATTTCACACAATAACAATGTAGAACATAAAATAAAAGTCTTTAGCACACAAAATAATATTAAACAGTTTTGGCAGTTCTAGATTCCCTTGATTTTGTGTTTGTATTAGTGTGTGTATGTGTGTGTGTGTGAAGGTTTGTGTATATTTCTGCATGGAATAGCTTGAGAGGGAGTCAGAGACAGAGAAAAATGAGGAAAGATAATATTTGCTCAAGCCACTTGGGCCAAATACTCTTGCTTGTATTTAAAAACATTCCCAATTAGTATAGCTTGTATTAAAAAAATGTACAGTCTGATTCCTTGATATACAGCGCTGTCTTAAATCTACATTATTGGACAGAGCTACATTTCCATCTAATGCTGCTAGTGCCAAAGCTACAGTACCTCCCTACACTTAGTTCTATGACTTCAGGAAATGAATTTAATTCTCACAGGGCTGTTTCCTCTTCTGTAGCATTTGGGGTAACATTACCCAACTGGCTTGGTGGCAAGATTAAACTAAAATGAACACAAATATATCTCTGGAGGCCTGTATAGCTGCTTAATAAAAATCAGTTTTTCTTATAGCAAAATGCCCTTGCTAATCTCCTGTGAAGATAATGGTGATTAAAACTTCCCTTACTCAGTAACTGCTTTAAAAACTTTTTACTAATTTCTAAACAAACCATTTTATTAAAATTTCAACAGATTTTTTTTTAGATTCTTTGCCCCTGTTTGATGTTTGGTAATGATTTGTTCCTATGGATTTTTTCCTACATTATTATATAACCACATGGAACAATATTAATTGACCTTAATTCTAATAGCACATAGGTTTAGTTACTTGATTTTTTCAAATGTCTTGGCAGAAAATAGATATTTTAACTTATTCACAAGCTAGAAATATCTGCTATGGTTTTATTTATTTGTCATCTTTACTGTTTTTCTCACCCCAACAGCTTTATTTTAGGCAAACATATGTTTACCCATGGAAGGAAAAACAAGAACTGTTTTTGAGAGCAAGAAATAATTTGGAATTTGATAGGAGCAATATATTTTTGAAAATGTTTTGTATAGTTTTTGATTCAGTTACATAATATTTTGTTGAGGATTTCTGAATCTGTGTTCAGGAGTGATATTGGTCTGAAGTTTTTTCTATTTTATGATATATAGCTGATTTTGTTTAGGACATTGCTATTTTCATGGAAAGATTAGAAAGTTTTCCCTCTTCTTTCTATATATGTGATAGAATTTGGAGAATTTATGTAATTTCTTCCTTAAATCATTGAAATAAATTTATGTAAGTTCTTCCTTAAGTGAAGAACTATAGAATTAGATAAAATCAGTCCCAATATGTATACAGAAAAAGCAGAGAAAAATTAGATATAATAGACCAAAGTAATGTTTTTAATGAGCTACAGATTAATATTGATTATGTCAGTTATTACACTGAAACAGAAGAGACTATCATTCTAATGTAACAATCAGAAAAATCTGACATATGAAATCTTTCATGGATAAACGATATAGAAATAAGAATATAAGTGTTTGTTAGAGAGTTATTATTAATAGCACTGTGCCTGAACCTTAGCCCTAGACAAATGGGGACATGGCACACTAAAGGAATTTGCATTTAATGATGGAATAGTATTTGTCAGGTGCCCCTTAATCATCATAGTATTCTTCTGAGATCATTGAAATTTACATCTGTAATTCACATATGGTGATAAAGTGCCAGAGAGGGAAGAGAAATAACTAACATGTGTTTCACTCTGGCACTTGGTGGTTTCCACTACTCCTTACACTCTCTCCCTGGAGTGGAAGACACAACTCCCTGAGAGTTGTGTCACATGACAGGATTTCAGAAGCTCATGTTCATTTTCGGTAAATTTATCCTAATGACTTAGCACTAACATGAAGTTTACAGCCGTAGTAATAATTGGATTGGAGCATGGGTGGCTAGATGGATGGACAGAAATGTGTCATAAACTGAGAGCTTTCATGATCATTAAAGTTTGGATCTATCATTTCCTGTCACATGCCTGACCATTATGCCTGATTCTTAAAATCTTAAATTTGAGTCTGAGATAAAGAATAATTCTGGCTAGGGACTTAGCTTAGTGGTTAGAGCACTTGCCTCTGAAGCACAAGGTCCTCAGTTCGAGCACCAACACACACACACACACACACACACACACACACACACACACACACACACACAAAGAATAATCCAATTAAAAATTAAAGGGCATCTCTCACTTTGAGACACCACAATACCACAGAGCATAGCTCTGGATCTTCTCATGTGAATGAAGTCCAAACTCAAGTTGGACGTACGTTATTCCTTTCCCTCTGAAATTAAAACTCGAGCAGAACCTGTGTGCTTGCCCTGCACATTCATGTAACATCACTGCCATTCCTTGGGTGCTTGCCTCACACTCCGGTGAAGAGTGGAGGGGCGGGGCTGACTCAATGCTGAAGACCCCTCCAGTGGAAAATGAAAATGTGAGGCTGTGTGGGATGCAGAATGAAGAACTCAGGAAACGAAAGTGGTGCCAAGCAGAGTTTACTTACAATACTTTGAAATCAGGGACTGCACAACAATGAGCTTGTACAGCATGGAGAAGCCCGGAGGACCCCTGTTCTTTGCTCTGCCCAGTCTTAAGGGAGTCCTAAGCCAATCAGGGTCTTGGCTTTTCTTTCCAAGGTGATCTGTTGCTGGGATCAGCATGGGCTTTTGGCTACTTTCCAGTGAAGCAAGCAAGTCCCCCCAAATAACTGTTCTACCCCTGGAAAGGTTTCACAAAGGATGAGGGTCTAGGGTATTTCCAGTGAGTGCATGCAAGCTGGTCTCTAAGAATAACAATTCTACACCTGTAAAGGTTTCCCAGTAAACCTGCCCTCTGCCATGTCAGCCACTTCGTGTCCCTTCACTCCCCTCCTGTCTCTCCTCACTGGCCCAGCATCAATGATTCGGGTCTGGGAAGGTTTTAACCAAGTACAACCCTTTCAATTCTGCTATGTGACTCTCCTGAGCATAACAATTATTTCATTGTACACATAAATAGGTGATTTATATAATATATGAATTATATCTCAATAAAGTACTTTCTTAAAATAATGGCACTGCAAAATATTCTGCTCCAGTATAGTGATTGTCTTAATTAAAGGCATTTAATAAAACGACATATGAAAAAAGACTCCTCAAATTATATTTCTTAAAAACAATAAATGGAATTTGCAGATGAAGATGTCTTTTTTTATAAAATAATATTCTTACCAAATATTGAAAATCAGCTGAGAGAAAGCCACACAGACAAACCAAGTTAAGTTAGCCTTTATCCTCTTAGTCCTGTCTATATCAAATTAACTATTCTATCCAAGTATTTTGCCTTATCACATTTTACAATTCACTACTTGGTTCAACTCAGTGCATAAAATGTTCAACTTTTCCTCCATGTCACATAAAATTGGTTTTAATTAAATTTGCATGTTTTACTTCTGTTCATCTGTATTATATCATTTTAATTCTTAGTTCCAGTGAGGACCCTAAGACAGTTAAAATGAACATTTGCACCCTCTCTACCTGCTTAGATTGAAGTCAAGAAGACACAGTGCCCATTCACCATGAAAACAATACTAAAACTGAGCATTCTTAAAAAGCACTAGTGTATACTCTTGCCCTAACATGTATTTTTAATATTAAAAATATATTTATACTTCTAAGACCTCTTGAAACAATGTATTTCAAAAGACTCAGCCTCAAAGTTCAAAATATCTATAACAAAATCAAATCTAAGTAGACAGAGATTGGCCATCTCAGGTATTATTTCCTGGGTGTAATCCTATTGCTGTAAACTAAGAGATGTTAACTGCCTTGCATACATCCACCTCTATGGAGTGCTCAGAAACTCCACGTACATGCCTTTGAAAAGGCAGAAATAGAGGAGGGTTACACCTACTCATTCAGAAAAATGGACTAATAATGTCTTTAGTTTGGTGTTTCCCTGCCCTGCATTGTTTGGCAATGTCTGCACTGGTCTAGGTTTTGATACTTGAGTCACAATTCCAGTTTTATTACACATAACTCATATTTGTGGTGGGTTTCTTCCCCTATTCCCTTTCTGAAGCATATAGGAGTACTTTTATTTTTTTGAATATTTTCTGATCATTTGAGTCCAAGAGAGTATAATTTCCTTGAAGGTTTCTTCATGTCGGCTTAAAATTCCTTCCAGGAGATAAAAGACACTTGCGCAAATAATTTCTAGATAGGTTTTGTAAACTTTGCTGAAGAACAAGACTTGTGACTCTTAGTGAATTTTTCTGTTTGCTGGTCTAACAAAGGGACGGAGGGACTCACTTAAGATATTTGTAAATATTTATGGAGTGTTCCTCTCTGAAATGACCTTTGAGAAACTACCTAAAATTTTTCAGAGGTTTTAGTAAGGGGTTTCAAAATGCTACCCTAAGCTCTATCTTTCTCTGATAATGTGTTTTATTGAAAGAGCTTTTGATTTTTTCCAGGCTTCCATACACTTTTCAAAGTTGGTTTTGATGGGATAAAATGTACACAACAGGGGTTGGGGATTTAGCTCAAGTGGTAGAGCGCTTGCCTAGCAAGCACAAGGCCCTGAGTTTGATCCCCAGCTCAAAAAAAAAAAAAAAAAAAAAAAAAAAAAAAAAAAAAAAGAAAATTCTAATGCATATTGTCACCTGATCAGCGGCTTAAGAAAGATATGGAATATTTACATGTATTTCTCCCTCTCAGAGTCTTTCATTTTTCTTACAAATTATCATTGCTACTGATTTGAACCATATCTCCGCACAATTCATATTTTGAAATTCGAACCTTCAATGTTCCCTTATTTAGAGGTAAGGCATTAAGGACACTGGTCACAATTTTTTCCTCTCCTCCTCCTTGTTACCAGCCCCATCAATCCACCAACAGCCCTAACTCTTCGCCTGGGTTTTCCTTAGGGAAATGTAAATCTAACAGAACTAGAGACTCTTCCCGATACTCTCTTTATCTACATCTGACTCCATTGTTCCTCGTCCAGAGTTACATGTTGAAAACATGCACTCTAAATACTCTTTAATGTGGATTATGATAAATATTTTCAAATTGCTCAATAATATGCCTATAGTCACTTTACTACATTCTTCTCTTATCATTATATATTTAGTTTTATTAATAGAATTTGAAAATACTGATTTTGATACCTACACTGTTTTCACCTTCCCACATTACTAGTATTGCTATATACATTTGTTTATTATGTCAATATTTAGCTTATATTTATGACAAATCTATGAATAATTTTAAATGCTCAACCACGGACTGGGATATAATTACGTTTACGTGTTTTAAATGATTTTTATTCTCTGGAACTACTATCCATATTTTCTTTTTATTTACTTACCTTTCAAGATACATATTACCTCTTATTCCCAAGGATTACTAAAAACCAATGAAACAAAATCATTCAATACTATTTTACACATGATTATATACCTGAGTTCTTTAATTTTGAGAAATTCATTTCTTTTTCACCAATGTTTATTTTATATTTTCTCATTTTTAGTAAATTATCTTGTTTTATAACTCATAGCAGTGGGCAAACTCTGGCCAGAGGGGTGCTTGAAATGATTGTGAAGATGAAGGGACCTTGTAACAACAGTTCCCAGGCTCTGGGAATGAGTGGTTAAAGATTAGAGCTCATCTACACGAGCAACAACCAGAGCCGCATTAATGATGTTATTCTTAGAGACGTTTGCTCTGCCATTAAGCATGGTTAAACTAGGTAACTTAGTAAGCCATCCTATTCCCTTTCTGTCTCTTAACCAAAAATTCTACACACATTTGCAATTGTTTTTATTCTGCATCTTTATTCTCACCATCCTTGAGTTACAAATAAATAGCTACAGAGACCACAGCTCCCAGCTGTTTTCCTGAAACTTTAGTCTTAGTGAATCAGCCCCTCTGGGCCTCTTGGTGATGAAACAGAATCTTGGCTCTAAATAACCTTTTATTCTTTGCATTACCATGGTCACAAACCACAACACCTCCCCTCATTTAATTTTTTTTTCACAAAGTAAGAAAATATATATGGGATGTGAAATTTAGAACAGAAAAGCTCTCTACTTTCATACTAGTTTAATATTTTTTCTGGCTTTTGAATCTAGATTCACAACATACTTTGATGAAAAATTTTGGGGGATGTATGTTTTCCTTCTACTTTTCTTCAGTTAAAAATAAGTCTTTTAATTTATACTTTGATAGGAGTTTGTCTTACTGACATTTTCAAAAGCAGAAAACAGTAATATTTTTACATTGCATGTGACATGTACGTACACACACAGAGTCAGAAAAAGAAAAAGAGTATTGCTAAACTCTGCTAAATAGTACAGATTCTAATGAATATATATGTCTTTACGTACTTGCTAACACTAACACTTGTAGGAGCCTGTGTGTGTGTGTGTGTGTGTGTATGTGGATACACAGAATCAATTACTAGATTTCTGTATAACTATTCAAGATTTATGTCTTTCTGAAATATTCTCTGAACTTGTCAGTAGCTGTTTCATTTTATTCTGCAGAATAACGAAAAGAGCCAAAGAGCAGAAGAAATGTCACTTAACATTCAATCCAACATAAAATCTTTGTCTTTAGGATAAGCAGTGGGACGTCACCATAACCACTATCTCTGTGTGACAAGAAAGATTGTCTGTAATACTTAATAATGTTGTATATCACACTAATGTGCTAAATTGTAAAAATTAATCTGTGATTTCCTAATTATTAACTCATGAAAAAGCTACAATATATTTAACTTCCGTTATGTATTTTTTCTTCTCGGTTGATGATCCAGTTAAATATTTGAAAATAGGATGACAGACCACAGGCAGCTTTGAACTGCCGATACTGTACTGACCAGTTCCTGGGTCTCTTCAGCACTTTGTGTGGGGTTTCCAAAGAATTCATCATTTTCCATTGTAATGTCTTTGTATAATTGCCAATCTCATACATGGCAGAGATATTAGTATAGCTGGTTTGACGATATTTCCAGAAAGACCTAGTCTCTGGCACAAAAATGTACTTAATATAGCCCATGTTAATAAACAATTAAATGATTAGATGTGCTGTACTTCTGGATAATATAATTTCCAGAAAAGGTAATTTTTTTTCTGAGATCCAAAATATAGATTCAAATGAGATTCTTGTTCAATAGTTGAAGGTGCATTTGTGTGTGACAAAAAACCCAGTTCAAATAAACTTAAGGATGATTATAGTTAATGGCAATATATTGTATAATTGAAAATTTGTCTGTTCTTGATTTAAATGAAAGACTTCACCTTTTACTAAGGAAGTATAAAACCAAGGACCTGAAGACCTACACCCCTCATCATATCACTTGTCAGCTCATCTTTCTGGATATGGTTTCATTTTTTGCATAAACTATGAATATCTTCATATGCTTTTCCATTGTTAATTTGCCACAAAAAGGTATGGGTTATAGCCTTATAACCAAGGTATAACGAAACCTTTCCTTGCCATCTCCAGAAAGAAATGAAAAATCACAGTAAGACATTTCTCTAGTTTAGCTTAGGGAATAAACTCCTGGCATCAAGAGTATTTTCAGAGTGACCCAAAGAGGACAAACTATCATCAGAATAACGATGCGGAAGCAAAAGCTGGGACAGGAGGAAATAGCAAAGTAGACAGTAACTTTTAATTTTTTTCTACTTTTTCTGGTAAATATTACATTCAAACGTTGCAAGATCTCAACCAAGCTAAAGAGAAAACATGAGAAAAATACAAGGCTATCATATTTATAGGTTGTAAAATTAAATTTGTCTATATTTTTTCTGCAGGTTCTCTATTTTACATTGGACTCAATCAGATGATGAAAGCAAGTAACATAGATAGCAATAGACTGAATTGTAAATGGTAAAAGTAGACATGATAATTAGTCGAATGAAAAATTAAACACTGTGGTGGAATTACCTGAAATGAAAAGTGTCAGACAAAATAGATGCTTAAAATATGTCACTTTTCTCATCCTTTCTTCTCCATATATAAAGTGAGACTCCCTGGTGTTTTCAGAACCTTGTAAATAATAGTCCATAGTACTTAAGAGATTTTCAAAGGTCTTTAACAAGAATTTTCAAATGAAGGTGATCAACACTAAGCTATTACTGTTATTAATATATGATAAGCCTTCATCAGTTGAGCAATTTCATATACTCTCCCCATGCCTCAGTTTCCCACATGGAGAGAAATGGAAATAATTCTGTACAACTCACCAACACTGGAAGGGATGATGAGGAATAAAACTAGCATTTGTTGAGTACTACCTCAGTGATAAATTCCATATATGCTTGAATATGTTTTGTTCTCACAAGTACTTAGAGATAATAATATCCCCTTTAAAATGTGAGAAAACTTTTCGAGAGAATGTTTATTTTATCAAATGTCATACAATAATTCTCAAAATCAGAATTTAAATGTCTGCTTTAAAGTTATTTTTAATTTCTCCTAAATATATATAGAAAAAGATAGAGTTCTGCCATAATAATCAGGAACATAGGAAAAAAAGTTGAAAGGAATATGTTCCTGAAATACATCATTGTCAAATACTTACCTTTACATACATACATACATACACATATATATATTTATATATACATATATATATATATATATTCCTCAATTTATGAAGTCGTTTTGTCCTGAGAAATCCAACCTAAGGTTAGAATATAAGTTAGAAATGCTCCTATTGTTTCTAACCTCAAAAAGTGGAAGTTCAACCATAATTATATTGGAGACCATTTGTAATAAAATTTTGAGTAAACACTGGAATCAAATATGTGAATTTTCCTACTTTCATATACGAATGATTATTGGGAAAAAATACATCAATTAGCAAATATTTCACTGTAGCTTTTTGGGCATCTTCATTATATACCAAAACAGAAAACACATTTGAGTATTTAATATAACTTTTATTGGTTAACATTTCACAACACTGAAGTAAATGCTACTACTATTTAGCATGATTTTTTCCTTTCACCTTTTAGTAAGGGTAACCTTCAACTTTTACCCTGGGACATAATTACCCAGTGAGGAACTTCATTTCCTGTCTTTTACAGAATTTTGGTCATTGACTTAGTTCCATCTTGTCAGGTGGGCAAGAGATCTGTGTTCTTTCTAGGGAGATTTACCCTAAATTTCCTCCTCAATCATTCCCGGAAGATAGAGTACAGAGTAGGCAGTGGCCCGTCCTCACCTACACCGATGAGGATAGTGCCCTAGGGAATAATAAGGACTGCTCAAATGCTGTGTGCAAGAGAAATAAATGATCTGTGAAAACTCCCAGCAACTTTAGCTGATACTTTACTAATAAAATATTAATTATGCTTTCTGCTTCTACTCCATCAATTTCCCATTTGGCCCTTTACCATCGTTCTTCAGGCAGCATACTAAAGCAACTGAGTTTTCAAGAATCTTCTTCTGTCATCTCAGCTAATATCCAACTGAACGTAACAAGTGTAGTAGTTAATGTTGCTTGTCAACTTGACTGTACTAAGGTATCTAAAAATTAGTAAAACATACTTCTGGTTGTGTATGCGGTGTTTCCACAAATGATTTTTGTATGGATTGGCAAACTGAGCAAGAGTTTGTCCCGAATGTTGGTACCATCCAATAAGCTAGGCCTTCCAGCGGAAGAAAAAGTAGAGATGGCAAGCATGAATGTGGGCAAAAGCTCTTGCTTCTTGATACATCCCAAGGTCCCTGTACATCCATATTGTCTTTCCTATAACCTGAGAATTTCATTAGGAAGGAAGAAAGAAAATAAGCATATAAATGTAAATACTGCATTATAGCTCTATGTATTGATTTCTCGCCTTTGAGTTATCCTTCAAGTAATCCTTCAAATTTACTTTCTGAAGACATTTTTTAACTCCCATCCCTCAACCCATAGCAGATTTTGTTCATTATTCCCAAACAAATTTTCGTCTATGTAATTTATGCCTTACTGGAAAAAATTTTGATAGCAGAGATGGAGAGCAGAAATGAAGCAAAAAAAAGAAAATAAAGGAGAAAGAGAGGAAGACTAAGAAAAAGGAGTGAGACAATGAGGAAGGAGAAGAGAAAAGGAGGAAGAAGATCAGGAAAAGGAAAACTACATTCTGCTTTGTGTGTGATTTGCAAATAAATAAGAATCTATGTATGATGCTGAAAAATCTGATTACAATTTATCCCAAATACATTTTATCTTTATTTCTGAATGTACATGCATCCTCCCAGTTGAAATTTCTGAATAGTTCTCAATCTACCACATTCTTCATAATTTTTATGTACCTATTTTTGAGCAAATTCCTGCTATCCATCCAATAAGTATTAATTAATAATTACCTATGTGTCAGCTCAAATGTCTTCCTAGAGTAGTGATCTCAGCACATGTCAAATCTTTGCCTAACTTTTAATCACTTTCTTTAAAAGTGTATTATATGATTAATATAAATGTTTGTTAAATATAGTTCTTTGCATATTTCTATGTTTTTTTGCCATGATTGGAGCCAAGTTCTACATTGTCCTCCAGACGGTCTGAAAATTTGAGTGAAGTATACTTCTCTAAAAAAGTTGTAATAATTAGGTAGCATTTTTAAATAAAACTAAATGTACTCATTAATTCATAACACAATTTTAATGTAAAATGAATATATTAGTAGCATATGGACTAGTTAATGATCTATTTCTTTCAATATTTTCTAAAAAAAAATGTTCAGTTATTCACTAAGCAAAGGTTTATTCACTCCTTGCCTGAAACTGATCTAGGCAATACAGCAGACAGAAAAATAAAATACATTTCCTGCTTTGGAGAAGTTCACAGGGTGGTAAAGGTTACCAGTATTAATGATTATTGGAAGCTTTCATTGCCCAAGTATACATGGCTACTTGTGGTATTTACTGTCTGTGTCAATGTTTTGCAATTAATCACAAAAACATCCTGTACAGGACAACATTACTGAAATCATTGCATAATCTGTCATAGCTGAGAATCACCTGGGCCAAGTAAACATGTGTTTCCCATGACAGGGAAATTACACAAGTTAGGTTTGCAGAGATAAGGGAAGACCTAGGGAATTTCTCAACAATGTATTTTAGGCAGAATGACTCTCTCTGTGATGAGCGGGCAGAGGCTAAATTACCAGAGAATATTCCCTTTGTGACTTTCAGAAGCTAAAACATTGGAGGTGGTCAAGTTGCCCAGTTTGCAGAGTTTGGTACCTGTTGCAGGGTCTCTCCAGCAGTAAGTGACTGAGGAGATTCAGACTTGTCTATCATTTCTGTGTCATGGTGTCTATCTGAGCAGCCACAGTCACAAAGATTTTTTTTGTTTGGGTTTTTTTTTTTTTGTTTTTTTTTTTTTGGTGCTGGGGATTGAACTCAGGTCCTTGTACTTGCAAGGCAAGCACTTTAACCACTGAGCTAAATCCCCAGCCCAGTCACGAAGATTTTGAGTAGAGTGACTTCCCTACGTAGCAAAGGAGCGAGGCACGCTTTCAGAGGTTCTGCAGGTGACTTCTTTTGAAAACTGTATCCTTCATAATAAAATTTTTACCTCACAAATCAGAGTACCAAAAATATTTGTTTTGATCAACATTGAGGAATTATTGAGGAAAAATAACATCAGAACATATGATAAGAATTCTAAGCTTTCCTTTTGGCGCCTGGAATAGTACAAATACTAACAATTAGTATGTGACGTGAATAGCACAGCATTATAGGAATATTTCTGAAGACTGCGAGTTGAGCATAATCCTTGATGCCTTGTTGTATCTGCCCCTGTCCCAGACCCTCCTCATTTCACTCTGTTTTACTTAGCCCGGGTTGCATATGGCCACTTTGTGAAAACTTTCCCAATGAGTTTGTCTGGAAAAGATTTATTGCCTACTTCCAAATTTTATGTTTGTAAATTTCTTAGGTATTGTACTTATCACAGTTGCTTATATATTATAAATAATATTTTACCTAAAATAAAGACATAAGAGAGCTCAAAACATGCCTCATAATCCTTCTGTTTTGCTGAATTTGTCGTTGTGTTTCATCATGTACCCGTATAATGCAAATTAGAATCTTCAGTGTTAATGGAACACTTTTGTTGACGGCTTTTCTGTGGGCTTTTGGCTCCATGTGCTTTCATGGGGGAAGGTACTATCATTTATTCCTCATCATCAAGCCAAATTTTTTTTCACACATATTCCAAAATAGTCTAAACACATATTACAGAAGGCTAGTTATTCTGTCTGCTTTTGCTCAGCTAGTTTGTAAACTCATTTATACTAATATAATAATGGAGATGTTCAATAACAACCTCTATCAGGAATTGATCCATAAATGCTGCTTCCAGCTTCTTAGACGCAGTGATTTTAAAAGTTACATTCATTTAGGCTACATTAGTTTTACAGAATACCTCCATGATCACTATGGAGGATGAGGGTGGGGGAGGGTTAGTATGAAAAGGGAAATAAGAAGATAGCTCTCTATAAAAATTTAAGCCAGCGCAACTCTATTTTTAGCATGGTTTATTTGGATTTACCTAGTGTCTTAGTAAAAAAATCTCTTTTTACTAATTTGAGTAAAAACAGTAAAAAAGAAATAGTACAAGGTTCACACAAGTGGTATCTCTCCGATCTGTGTTAATTCAGGCTCGGCCATTTGAAAGCTTTGTGACTTGAAGTAGTTCATGCACTTTCTTATCCTTGAGGACCTGAGGATTTATTCTGGACTTCTTCAGACAAACGGATAGCCTCCATTTCTCCCAAGAAAATTCCTGGTCCTGAGGTTCAGCAACAGATGAAAATACCCATTTTCTTTTCTGCATCATTGTTGCTAGTGTGTAGGGGTGTGTAACTACCTGAAGCTAAATCCATATTTTCGTGATTTTTTTTCCATAAAATCATTTTACAAAGTGTATTAACATTGCAGGTCTTTCTATGAACTCTGAGACTCGTTCCTTCTGTGATTCTTAGTTAACAGATATTTTTCTTAAGACACAAACATCAAACCAATTTCACACTAGTTGCCTGCCCAAGAAACATGTTATAACCTTTTTGACTATTGAAACAAAAGCTTGCTCTTCGCATTTACAAAAATACATTTTCAAAAAGCTGAAAATGTTCGTAAGATTACTTTCATTGAGTGTGAAGAGATGTAAGGCCTTCTGTATCATACAGGCCTAAGATGCTTGATTTTTTTGTGAAAAGTGATAGAGACAAACTCATAATTTTGACATATAAGTTGGAGGTAATTGCCATTTTGTGTGAATTAGTTTCAGCTTGTAAACCTAATGACACATGCATTTCTTTATGAGAGTTTAATTGGATATTTTAGTTCTAAGCCTAAAATCGTGGCTTTCTATCTGAAATGAAGAAAAATCATGAGAAACACAGCAAGGTTTTTATTGAACTTACAGGACACATCTTAGTTTAAATAAATACATAAAAATGTATTCTTTGTTTTAAAGTCAGAGTGAATGTAATATCTACCATTTCATCTTTGAAATATTTTGGTATTAAGTCCTATACTTGTTAGGCTGCAGTATCGCTTTTATAAACACTGAAAATGCAAAGAGAAAAGGTTTTGCGAATCACGACATTATGACAAGATGTTGTAGTAAATCTAACAAATGAACTCGTCTCTATCATACTGTGACTGAAACAGAAAGACCATGAGCTATTCTAATTCATAAATAGACATGTCACAATAGACTTATTAAGACAGGTTATTTTTAAAATATTTGTAAATATGATAACAATGTCACATGTTAGTTTCTTCATCATAATGAAGTAAAAATATAAATTAATTCTAGTAGAAATGAGTCATATGTCAGGTATAGCATTCTTAAATTCCTGCTCCTTACTCATATACCTTTTCATGATTATCTTCAAATTACTTGAGTCCTTTTCATAATAATCTTGTATAAAATTAAATAAATTGTTAAAATGATGTGAATTCCATAATGTCTTTTGGCAGGCCTCATTGATTTTCAAAGTTACGTGGTCATTAATTGCCCATAACATCTTCTAATCTAGGTACAATTGATTGTATCTCAAGCTATTTTCTTCATGTGATGAAACCACTGATTCTGTTCTAAATACTGTGGCACTATTCATTTTGTTACACTACCCTCTGGACAATTAATAATCAATTTAGATTCTGCTCCTTCTAATTTATAGCATAACAAAGAAAAATTGTGTGCTCTTTGTGACAGAAATATAAAGCAAATTAGAATCTTTAGTGTTAACAGAATACTTTTGTTTACGGCTTTGTGTTTTCAAAATTCAAAAGTATGGATCACACAGTTTTAAATCAGTTTTAAAATCCATTACGTAGAGTGTGCCAAGTGCCCTTTCATTCTGGGCATATGTTCATTACAACTTTATTGATTGCATCTGGTAGAATTGTCTGTAAACCAAAAACATGTCACAGGCCTACCTTCACATTTGATCCAGTGGGTCTGGTAAGCATTAAGGGCATTTTTCAGCTAGAAAGAGAAGATTTGTTCCATTTATTGTATTTTCTGATTCAATTGTGTTCAGCTGAGAATAGATTTAATTTGGAAAATGCTTAACAATATCATGTTTTCTTTAGGATTCTAGAGACATCATAAAGGTAGATTGCATATTGTCATTTCACTTTAAAAATCTGTCACAGACATTGGTGCTCAAAACCATGATCACACTGATCATATTTATGAGTTGTCAAATGTTGAAAGAGCTAAATAATACGTTACCCAATTTCTTTGTTTAATTCTGTCTTAATTACGTAAAACCATAACTTTCAGGAAAGTTTATAGTAAGAAAACCTTGAAATTCATATTTTGGCTAAGGAGAGAGAGAGAAGTAGAGAGAGAGAGAGAGAGAGAGAGAGAATACCATGTTACCTGGGAAGGAGATATCTTGTTCAAAATGTTTATTTTTGTACCTAGGGGATTTCATTTCCAATATAATTTGCCAATAACTTCATCAAATTTTTCGTGTCTGACTTTTCAAATCCATGCAAGCGATACTTAACACATGGTCTTTACATTTTCCTTCACCTAACTACCTTAGAAGAAAATTTTTCTAGACTAAATTATTAAGTTTAATAGCATAAGAAGCTTATAATGAAACAAAATTCTGTCCCATACAATTATATTTCTTTAAACATTTAATTATTCAGTCGCAGAGGCTGAGGATTTCATTCAGTGGTTAGAGTGCTTACTTTGCAAGCACAAGACCCTGAGTGAGTTCGATCCCCAGCAAAAAAAAAAAAAAAAAAAAAAAAAAAAAAAAAAAAAAAAAAAAAAAAAAAAAAAAAAAAAAAAAAAAAAAAAAAAAAAAAAAAAAATCAGTTGCACAGGCAGTTCGAAGAACATCTTGTGCTAAGTAAGTATTGCGGATACCTAACTGCAACATGCAGTTATTAATAAAACTCTATGAGGAACAGTTGAAAAATAAGACAAAAATTCTTAACAGAAGAGGAACAGGAGTGTGTGAAGGTGATAAAATTTTCTCCAAATATTACTTTGACCCTGTTTTCTTTTACCTTTATCTCTTTTCCCCTTCTCTCTCTCTCTCAGACTTAAATTCTTGGTATATTTAAACTTTCTCTTGTGCGCCAATGCATCTAACGTTCCCTCCATTTGTATGCCATCATTTTTCACTTCTCTGATTCAAACTACATGTTTCTGTTGATCTGTCTTTCGGATCAAAAATACTCTTTTCTAATGACTCCATACACAATTATAGTACATAGTTATTCTTAATCGTCATATTTGTCAATTTTAGGATTTTCAGTTTTTAAATATGCAGTTTAATTCTCTGACCAAGGTCCATCTTTTTGTCAAATCCTTTTGAATAAATTTCTCACAAGTTCTTCAAATAGATGCCTGCAAATGTAATTATTCTGGTAGTCAGTCAGTGGTATAGTCTTGGACCTGATTCTTGCTTTGTAGAATAATCTTTGATAGTGTTACATTTTGTTTTTATCTTCTTGTAAGGTTTGAATGCTCTCCTCTGGAAGAAAAGTAGGAGACAGATAGTACACCTTAGTCTTACAAGAGACAGAGATAACTGAATGGCGGTATGGGAATTTTGATTAGCTCTGTATACCTGTGGTTGAGGTAGATTTCCACAGTGTGACTTGCAGGAGTTGTATCTCTAAGTAAGGCGTTTCCTGGATTCTCCTCCTTGGAAATTCTGAATAGCAATTTTTGTGTTCGTAACACAGAGATACCATTGTGAATTATCATCTCTGTTAGCAATCTACTGCTTAATTTTGCAGAACTGTAAGTACTGTAAAAACCTTGTAAAGCAGAACTTATTGAGAGTAGGGTTCACTTCCCCTTCATCTTACTTTTCACCGAAACATTGAATGCCTCAATCTTGTCCACTTTTGTAATACAAATTTCCTTTTTAAATATTTTTTTTATAAATCTCTAGCTCTATAACAATTCTGATTTGTAAGCTAGATGGCTGTGACTGTCTGACAGTCTTCACTTCTTCCTGGGGTTCCAGATAGGTAAATACACAGAAGGAATAGCCGCTTGCAGAATTTCAAAGATACACTCTAATTCCCTTCTTTCTAAAATCCCAAGGCCTCAAGTCTTATTGCTACAGCAGCTCTCTGGATATTTTACAAACATCTTTTCTAGTTGTTCTTGCTGGAAATAGGATCTCATCATCACCAGGAGAAAAGTTCCTAGAAATTTCCCTGCATATCATGCTTGAACATTTTGGAAAGGACTGAATGGTAAAAATGAGAAAAGCCAAGTTGTAATGAGGCTTCTATGCCATAAAGGAAACATATGAAGAGATTTGTACAATAGAGTACGAAATGGTTTTACATTTTAAAAGGACAAATGTCACTACAGGAGATTGACTAGAGTAGCTTAAGAGTAGAAGCTTTCTAAGGAGGATGATGAGTAAGAAATCATAAATTAATGATTATTCTTCATATTCATATATTAAACACCAAAAATTTGGAGAAGTTTAAAACTTTTGAAGTATATCAAATAGCTCATATGTAAGAGAAAACTGCATTTACATTTCTAATTTGGATTATAAATATTTGTTCACTAATTTCATACATTTTTCCAATACCTTTTGATTCATACACTGGTCAGCTTCCTTTGCTGGGACAAAATACCTAACAGTGACAAAGGGAAAGAGGTTTCTTTTTTGCTCACTTTCAGAGATTTCAGTCCATAGTTGACTGGCCACAAGGCAGAAACATCACAGAAGAAGTGCATGGTGGAGGAAATCTGCTTATCCCAGAGCATCCGAGAAGCAGAAACAGGTGAAGAGCAGCAGAAAGGGAGGGGCAAGGGGTCAGACCAAGTCCCCAAGGTCACTCACTTAGAACCCAGCCAGACACACCAAGAAGTGGGTTTTACTCATCTGGGAAATGCGTCTAGCCAATGATGCTGACAATGAAAACTAACTGCCACCATGTGTATTACATTAAACATGACATGTTCAACAGTTTTTGCATGACACACAAGCATACAAGTATTAAAACTTCTGATATTCGGTTATTAAATAGTTTGGGGGAGTTTACTCTGTGCTTAGTTTTTTTAAAGTGTAGAATGTAAACAAAGGTTTCACGTAAGGTTTATATTTTAGTGGCTGCAAGAAAGAAAAGATGATAGAGGATAGTAAATTCAGTAAATAAGTAGACAACATGTTAGAAAGTGATAAATAGTATCAAGTGAAGACAGAGTAATAAAGGGATGATTTGGAATGCTGAACAACTCCAAGTATAGTCTACAATTTTAAGTCGAATGGCCAGGAGAGGCAGCTTTGGGAAGACTGAAAGAAGTTGGGTAGTTGGCTATGCAGATATTTAGTGGAAGACAGAGAGAGAAAAGATAAAAATTTGCAATGACGCCTATTATATTCCTAATGAATATAGATACCAGAGTAGCTGAGGAAGAATAAATAAAGTAAAAAGTGAAGTCAAGAAACAAAACAAAACAAAACAGGAAAGCAGAGATCACATAGGTATAAGATATATAGATATAAAATCTAAGGACAGACTATATTCTGAAGAAAATAGGAAGCTAAAGGAGAAACATGGTCTTTTCCAACTGTTCACTGTTCATGTATATTGAAGAATCTCAGGAAAGCAAAATTAGAAGCAAAAGTGCTAATCAAAAGTCTGCTTCTATCTTCTAATAAGTAATGTCTGGAAGTTGATAAGTGGTAGTATTTTAATGAATTATATTTTCTATGTCAGAATTCTTTTAACTCATTCAAAATTTAACATACATTTTACTCACATTTTAAAAACAAATAACACATTTCAGTTTTAAGGCTTAATTGTACAATACAGAATTGCTAGATATAAACTGTGGTTACGCTATAGAGCCATCACGAAACTTGAAATGAAGGGAAAATAATTCACGTCTCCAAAGAAAAGTTACTTGCCTATTCGCAAAGATACAAGGTCATTGGAACTGCAAAAAAAACTGGCATATTTCTAACTCAAATTCTTACGTTTTAATCATTTAAATAAAACATTATAGATGCCACATTATTTCAATTTAGAAGTCATGTAATCTCTCTTTTAATAAGTTGAATCATTTTCACCATTATATCACTCATTTAGAAACATTTTGTTGATATTAACATTTAATTTAATAGAACAATTGTTGTATAAAAAAGAATTGATGTCAAATTTAAATATTTGAAACAATGGAATAAATTTGGAAGATTTTGAAGGAACCAAAATTATTATTTTGAAATGAGCAATATACACAATTGTTACTAGCACTGGTATATCTCTCTAAAGCTATCTGTAATGAAATACAATAATTTAAAAGTACTAAAATACACACAAAAAAACCAACCAAACAAACAAAAAAGTACTAAAGACTTTACATATGGTAACTCCACTAAATATTGAAGAACGCATAATGGCAAAAGGTAATTTTACTTTTGAAAGGACAATGCATACTCTGACATTTGCATAACTAGTAAAAAATAATTGGGGATAAAAAGAGTTAAAGCTACTTCTAAAAAGATCAGTTAATAATTATTTCTCCAATAACTAAGCTTCCCAAAGAAAATTTTAGTAACGTACTAATTATAACTGCCATTTTCATCATGTACCTTAGTGACAATAATATTTATTTTGTTACAAGTTCAGTTGTTATGTTTCTATTTAGAAAATATTGCTTTCTAAATTTAAAGAGGGATAAAAGAAACGAAACAGGCCAAAAATACTGGCACATATGGTGCTTAAATTTTTAGAAATTCAAAAATGGAAGTATAGAAAAATATCATAATGAAATAATACAATTTCCTGTTTATTTTATTAACCCTGTAAGGTAAGCTGGTTGGGAAATAGCCTGACATCACCCTTGATATTATATAAGTTAACAGATAAACAACAGTTTTAAACTCTAGGATTGGATCCAGAAATTTAAAACAAAGGATAATGTTTTTCTCTCATAAATGAAGTATGCAGTACACTGTTTTGTTTAAGGACAACAGTTTTTGTTGAGGTTTTATTTGGGGACAATATCTAATATTTTTTTGAAGAATAGAATGCAGTGCAATAAAGTTAAGGTTTAAACTACGCACAAAGAATTAATTATGATTTAATATCCACCCAATGATCTTTCAGACTACTGTTATCATTATTATGACATGAAATAGTCTTTATGTGTATATAACAAGGCACACACTACCACATTTCTGCTAGTTTGATTAACTGTACACAAATACATTCCAATAATTTAACCTTGTACGAAACTTTTTTTGACTTTTGACCTTGTAAGATCAATTTACAAATATTAAATGCCCACAATAATCTGAAAATCAATGTGTAATTCCACTTTGTTTAAAGTAATTCTGTTTTAATTTATACAACCAGTTGCATAAAAAATATGACTCAGAAGTCATCTTTGGATGAATGCTTTTTAAAAATGACATTATTGTGACCTTTAGATACTAATTTGATTACTATAATTCTGGGAAGTACTTGAGGCTTTAAAAATGACTTTCCATTAAGTTATATTAATTATGCTGTATGTAACTGAAGACAGTTTAATGATTACTTAAATTCAGGTAATTTTAAGCAAACAAATCTAACTCTGAGTAATTTCAATATCTTGAATATCAAAAATACACATTGAAGAATATGAAGTTTATTTCAAAAATAAGGTGAAAAAATAAAGAGAAAAAATTATTAGTTCAGGGAGTAAGAAGCACTTGAAATGAAAATACCTCACAAAATATATGGAGCTAAAAACAGGATTTTCTTTATTATGTAATGAACACAGTATTTTAATGGAAATATACAATATACAAACAAAAATAAATTACAGAAACATATGCATTTTAATAAGTCTTATTTTCAAAGTGAGAAAAATAGGGTTTGATTCAAAGTTCTGTAACACTAGGACACTGTAAAACTGAGAAAATCCATTAATATCAGTGAACTTTAAGATCATTGTCTCTTCAGAACAGATTCTATGTGACTAACTGGGTCTCAGATTAAGAATGGAGCTTGATAGCTATTTAGTGATCCTGAAATCACACATTCATTATGTTATCTTGGAAAGACCACAAATTAAACTTTGCTGACCTTGTACAGGCACTTTACTGTTTCAACTGACAATGAACTAAGACCCACAGTCATGTGTAAGTATGAGCCAATCAGCGATAGGCACAGTTACATCTCTCATTTACATAAAACCAAACGAACTGGATTGAGCATGCTTATGTCTCTCATCTGCAGAGGAGGATCCAGTGGCAACTTGTCAAAACTTCCTCTATGTATTCAAGTCCTTCTCTGTCCTTTTGGTGTACATTTTCTTCTGTAACAAAGTCTGTGACTCTCTGTTTTGCAAATTTTGGTTTGTCTGGTTGGTTGGTTTCTTAAAGTTTCGCTTTTGACCTTACATCATTATTTCTAAGTGAATTTTGTTGAAAGTTGGTAAGACTGTATTTACTCAACTATAAAACCGGCATAACATCCACTTATTGTAATTTGATTGTACTTGGAAAACACTGAAAAATTGTGTGTAACATGTAACAATTATAGACTTTCAAAAGCGGGGGCTGCTTAGAGATTTAGCTCAGTGGTAAAGTTCTTACCTAGCAAGTCCAAGGCCCTGAGTTGGATCCCCAGGACCCCCCCATCACCAAAAAAAGAAAGGCATGTTCAAAAATGGATACAAGTCAGAGAATTTAAAGAAATGTTTTATTTATAAATTTCTATCACTGTATTTTGCTTCAAATTTGTTTAAATTATGATTCAATTTGTCAAATATGAACTCTATAGGAAGAAATAACACCATTTGGAGTTCCTACATTTTTAAAAGTTATAAAAAATTAATCTACATTTTTAAACCTGAAATACAAATATTCAAGAATAAAACCAAGACCTTAAAACTTACTGCAAGGCACTGAGTTTGATTAGTCACCAAAGTCCTCAAAGTAACAATATTATCATAGACATTTAAAAATGAAACTCTTGATTAAAACTTAGAACCGTTTTTTTCAAAAAGTGAAATATAATTATTATAATTATAAAATATGCCATTACACTAAAAATCATTTTCTGGAAAAAGAAAAACAATTCTCCCAAGATATATTTAATTTTTTGAAGAAATATGACATTTAAAGATGCCGGTATGCTTTTTATCATAATTATTCTTGCAAAAACTAATTTGAAATTTCTTATATGGCCTAATTCTGTAAGTTTCATTGAGACAAAGTTAAAGAAAACAGCCATGGTGTTTTGCTAAAGTTCAAAATCAGGCAATTGAGTTAGCGAATGACATTTGCTCGTGCACTGTAATACACTTAAAATACTTATACGTGTCTTTCTTAAAGTGTGTTGTGAAGTAGAAATGAAGCCCAAGACCTCTTTCCCCTGACAGCCAAAAGGGGCCATAACCCGAGAGGCGGCGCCACCCTCCACCCGCAACCTTCCGGGACCTGCCTCGCCTTCCTACGTGCGGGGCAGCGACCCCTGCATCCTCCCTGGCCCTCTCTGAAACAGGACCTATCCTGGATGACTCCATCCTGCAACCTCCACGTGACGCTGCCCCTTTGGTCACAGTCAGGAAGTCCCCGAATAGGAACAGAGATTGAAACGCAAGACGGTGCATGCCTGTGGCTGCCCTTCCTCTGTGTGAGCAGCGCTGCTTCACACGCCTGCCTGGAGTCAGTCGGAAGGCAGCTCGCATGCATGACCTCGCTGTGCTGCAGCACGGATCCCAGACAAGCCTCACTGGCATGGGCCTCTTGCCTGCTGGTGATTCTTATAGAAGAGCAGGCTGAGTGGGTTGACCTCAAAGAGGATATTAGCCCCGGAGAGGTCTGGAGACTGCTGGAGACCCGGGGCCGCCGGCGGAGACCTCTCTGCGGGTACCCAGGCCTGACCATCGGGGACGCGTGGCAGGGACTGATGGACACATGCAGTGCGCGGTGGGGAGCCTCAGCAATCAGGCAGAAGCTCCTGAAGAGCTCCAGAAAGCCACTGAGGGGCTCCAAGTCTGAGCTGGTGAGACGCTGACAATGAAGGCCAGAAGCTGCGAAGCAGTAACACAGAGATCTGCAGCGCTGAAAGCCCCAACACCAGGCACTGCGGGCCACAGGCGCGTGGAGCTGCTCCGGGAAGCCGCCGAGCCCCCGATTCCTAGTTTCCTTCCGGGAAGGCCTCTCAGCTGACTGATGACACGTGTGTCACCTCTGCTCACAACAAGACTTCTAGGACTTAAAACACTCTGTAACAATCGAGTCTTCTCTGTAATTCTCATTTATAATTTTAATACTATTGTCATCAAAAAAATGCACTACATCTTGTAAAACAAATGCACATCTCCTAAAACAGAAATAAGATCCAGTAAAAAATTAGACTGCTCCATTAGAAGTATATTTTTTACACAATAACAATAATCTGTTAAAGTAAACTCAACCTCAGTACTTGCAGAGAAGTTGTCAGTCTTGCCCTACAGCTCTTTACATGTTGATAAAGTTCATTTATATGAGTACAATTGATTATATCTTCCAGCTATTATGATGTTTTGTGTAACAGGTTTGATTATTCCTAATTTTGTAATAAATGGCTGAGACTTAGGGAACCTAAGGTCTCACCTCCAGTAGGGGCAGATAGTAAGGTTGAGATTCGGCTTCTGTCTTTCTAAGGCTTTTCTTCAAAGTCACCACTAAATGCCACCACATACTGTATTCCGATTCGTAAACCGTTGGAGATAGTTTATAATATTTTCCACTCATCTCATAGGCATGAGACTGAACCATGGAAGCAAAAAATGGTAAGTCATGTTGTGCATAAAATATTTTCCCAAGTCAGTTGACTACAAATCAGGTTTCTTTCTCCTTGAGAATTATAAATTTAGAAAAACTCTTAGTATATATGACATATATGACTATCATACTGTTTACTTTTTAAATTTGGATGATCTTAAATTGCCTATTCATGTGTTTACATACAAAAGCGTTCATATTGTCTCAGTTTAAACTTTGTTTGTAAGTGTATATTCAAATAATTTAATAACACATCTGCCTGAATCAGGATTTTTGCATAAGAGTGTTATACCTACAGGATAGTGAGACATTTTAGTATTTGCCAAGAATATTCACTCCTCTTAGTTTCTTGGTTATGAATGTTATAAGCACAACTCGTCATCACCTCCATGTCAATTCTGCTTCATCTATCCATGAAGTTCACAAGTGTGATCTTGCTAAAAACAAATAGTATGAAGGACACTTGGTTTCAATGTGACTAAAACCTTCTCGCCTCAATCATGAGGAAACACTTTCTATCCCTATTACTTAGATGGATTTTTTTCTTCCACCTATAAGTACTTTTTTTTTTCATTTTGAATAAATATTACTTTACCAGACATTTAGCTCTTCCATGCAAACTACAAATAAATACAACATAAATCTAAGTCACATGCCAATACAAAATAAAATAATTCTTAAATTACCACTTTAATAGATTAAAATTCCTTTTAACACGAAGAAAATGTTAGAAAAGTTATAAAACTTAAAATACTAGAAAACTAGAGTATTATCATTCATATTACTACCTTAGGTAGTTATTTTATCCACAGTATAAAAATAGTTTTTGCCATGCTCTGCATACACAAATATAGATTGAGATTTCAAAGTATATCTTTATGACACAAACTCATTTCCAAATACTAAGCTATAGAAGAATAAAAAAGTTTTTTATCATCAAAAGTAACATTTGTACTAAGTTATTTGAGGGAAATCAAACACAATAAAAGATGTTATAAATCACCTTGCAGTTCTCAAGCCCAGTTATGTGCTAAGTCAAATCAAAAACTGTAAAAAGCAGTCTCAGAAATAAGTGTTACCATAATGATAACAGCATCAGACAGGGACAGTTGTATTTACCCCGGCTTGTTTGTATTTTTCAATATTATTTTAAAAGGTCTAATAAGGGCAATTTACAAATACGGAATCACTCAGCTGATGTGCCCTTTAAATATAGCACAAATGAGTAACTGAAAGCCACAGATTGTGTATCTGCAATAAAGAACAGTACAGAAGAGAGCCAAACCGTGCTGCAGTTAGAGAACTCTCAGTATCCAGCAGGCACTTCAATTTCCAGACCTCATTTCACTCATCTGTAAAGACAGGGCAAACAATAACTCCAACCTCCTTGCAGTTTTTGTCAGGATAAGGTGATATACAGAAAAAAGCATTAAGGTCGGTTCCTGAAACAAAGTATTCCAAAAATGTTAATATTAATATTACATTAGAATATGCTTCTATGATATTTTTTAGAATAATTTTTGAATTGGTATTCAGTCTTCCTTTTGTCAAAACGTATATACTTTTTTTTACATAATATCTATTATACCCCTTTGTCCTTATTTACACTTATGGTTTCTCATATCAGAGAAACAATTTGATGTGTACTGTAATGGATGTTCTCAAAGTACATCTATTTACTTACAAATGTCTCTAGTCTGTCCTTTTTTATGGCAGAGTAGTACTCAATTGTGTAAAAAGAACATATCTTCTTTAGCCATTCATTAGTTGTTGGGCATTTAGGTTGTTTCCAAGACTTAGCTATTATAAATTGTGTTGCTATGAACATAGTTGTGCATATATCACTGTGATATGATGATTTTAATTCTTCTGGGAAGATACCAAGGAGAGAATGGCTGGGTCAAATGGAACCTCTAGTTGTAGTTTTCTGAGGAATCTCCACACTGATTTCCACAGTGGTTGGACCAGTCTACACTCCCACCAACAATGGAGGAGGATTCCTTTTTCCCTGCAGCCTTGCCAGTACTTGTTATTGGCTGATTTCTTGAAAATAGCTGTTCTTTCTGGAGTGAGATGGTATCTTAATGTTGTTTTGATCTGCATCTCTCGAATGACCAATGATGTTGAACATTTTTTCATACATTTATTTGCTATTTTTATTTCTTTGTCTGAGAAATGTTTATTCATTTCGTATCCCATTTTTGGATAGGGTCTTTAAATTTGGGGGTTTGATTTTTTTTGAGTTCTTTATATATTCTAGATGTTAGACCTTTGTCTGAGGGGCAGCTGGCAAAATTTTTTTCCCAGACTGTGGGTTTTCACATTCAAAAGAGAGGAGAATTAGATAGGAAAAAGGGGGAAAAAGAAGAAAGGTTAAAAGAAAAGTAAGATGAAAGGGGAAAAAATGGAAAAAGGTAAATAAACCTGTTGCAAATAGGGAAGGGTGGGGGAATGCAAGGAAGGGGAGAGGAAGGGAGGGAAAAACCAAGATGTATCATGTACAGGTACAAAATAAACAAGTTGATTATGATCATTATGCATACAATGTACCAATAAATGTTCTTGGTAAAAATAAAAATAAAAACAAACAACAAAATAAAGCCATGTATACTTTCTCTCTCTTTTTCTGATCTCTAATGTATTCTTTCCAATCATCACTTCCACCTGATAAAATCTAGTGCTGACTCTAGTTTCAATTATTTTGTATCTATGTGGATTCATAGGTTATTTTATTAAATGGGTTGAATTATTATGAAGTTTGTTTAGACTGTCAAACTGTTCCAGTGAGGTCATATTCAAGACTGCCACTGTGTCTTGTTGACGTGTCCTTATATTCTTCAGCACTTCGTTGCTTCATTAGACAAAAAAAAAAAAAAAAAAAAAAAAAAGTTCAAGGTGGATCTTGTGCTTACTCTGTCCTGCTGTGGAATCAGTCATCTCTTGGGAGAGTCCCTCTTCCTTTTAATGGACTTTAGAAGTGAAGATCTGTGTGCTAAATGTGGACATCAGTACTGATGTATCACTTATTCTAGATCTCAGCGGACAGAGTTATTCATATATCCACAGATATTTACAGCTGTATTTTCAAAGTTTTTATCCACATTTTTTTAAAACTATGAGTTCACGGCAATCATTCCAATTACAATTCTGTATCAAAAATTTCAGTCTTGTGCCTCTGTTTCTATACAAGTAACATCTTTCTCTGAAAACAATATACCTGGATCTAATATCCTTGCTATATTTACTCATTTGATCAATCTTCCAGTGAATTTCCCTCCTTGATATCCCACTCAATTTTTGTAAGGTAACTTTACCAACTATGTTTAGAGTCTGCACCACCACACTAGACCACCTATGGATTCTTCCATAGTTCATATGGATTTTCTTCACAAATTATCTGGCCTATGACACATCTTCTAGACCATCTCCTTGCATCTTGTCTAAGCTAATAAACTGACGCCATTCTCGTATTGCTTTGATGCTAATTCTGCACGAAAAGCCATCCTGTCCCTCAGTCTCCTTTTGTGGCACAAAACTCTGTCTCTATTTGACTCATCTAATGGCTTTAGGACCAAAATGCTTAAGGAGAATAGATCCCATAAAGAAATTGAAAAGAATGGAGAAGAGAGAAAAAAGATGATAAATGATGACTAGTATATTTTGATAGCAAATAGATAATAGGAAGTACTTTTAAAGTAATATTATGTAATATATACATTTCATAATATATGTTATATATCCAGTTCATATGAGTTAAATAATAAACTTGATAGTTTGGTGAGTCGGTTATATCACACCAAACTATCAAGTTTATTATCGAAACATACTCCTCGAGTACCAGTACACTACATAAATGTCATTTTTTTAGCCCAAAACTTCTAAAAAATTTTCATGTCTCATTAACTTGCTTTGTAGAACTTTGAGTCATTTTGAGTGAACACTTAACAAATACTATTTGATACTCATCATCTTTTATGAGTGTATTTTGTCAGCTTTTATACAAGATAATGAACTAATTCTTAGTAGTGGCTAGAAAGGGGTGTGATTTAGAATGAGAAAACTCAAGCTGTCTCTTGGCCAGAAATTCACAGGTTCTGCCAGATATGTCAAACACTAGGGATGAAAGTGTGTGGACCATTATTCAGAATCGGTTTTAATAAAACTCCTTGTGGGATTTAGTTTTAGGAACTAATTACTACCCACCTAAAGGATCAAGTACTTTTCTCTTTAACCCAGAGCACCATGGGTTGAATTCCACTGTTATAATATATGAAGAGTTCTTGTTTCCAGATTGACATTTATTAGGAAAACAAAATATATGTTAAAAGGAACAGTAAATATGATATCGAATCTCCTAGCTATAGGTCTAAACTTCTAATACACGTACTATAGAGAAAAAATAGTTCTGCCTCTGACTTAGTGCAATATCTATAATTATGTAAAGTTCTCAGAATAAACTCCTTTCTGTACTTTACATTATCAACTAAATTTTTGAAAACCAATTATCTTTTCAAATTATTTAAAGCAATTTCTTGATGATATTCTGCACCTCGAGTATTACAGTCAGTACATCTTACAAGAAAGTAATTGTGTAATTAAAACACATTTATTAATCCTCATATCAAGTAAAATTTGTTTTTATTATAAAATGGTTTTCTTCGAGTAGTTTAAAGTATAAAATTGTAAAATAGAGGTACAACTTTTGCTGAAACAAAATGATCCTTTTAGTTAAAAAGTTGTAAGGATAATGAAATATATTCCAATACTTGCTCCAAAGGCACTCGCAGGTTTGAGGTCTGATGACTGTCTAATCTCCCCTGCTCTCAAAGTGGTGCCTTGAACCTAGGTCCTTTAGAGAGGAGGAGCACTGCACCTTCATGTGGCAGAATGCAGAGAGGAGAAAGGAAGTCTGTGATTTCTATACTGTTTATTTTGCTGGAGGACACACCCCCCCCACACACACACACTGGAGAAACAACCCGTCAGCACTTCATACTTGTACTTCTCAGCCTCCAGAAATATTAGAAAATAAATTTCTATTTTTACAAATTATACAGTTTGTAGTATTCTAACAGAGAAAGAACAGAGTTCAGGTTTAAATGATTTACTGCTTTTCACAGTTGCTTCTACTGTACATATCAAGGAAAGTTGATATTTTTATTGCTGTAGCAAATTTGAATATATGAATGGGATATGGTGATGTTTAACAATTAAATTCAATATGCATACCTTGAATATAGGTACAATAACATAAGCAAGTCAGGAAAAGGATGCAAGGACTAAAATTATATTATCTCGCTTTTAGTCAAGAAATAGAAATATTGTCATTTAGTGCCCAGGCTGATGCTCACAAGGACTTCATTTTACTACTATATAACTAGCAAGCATGTATTTCATTATTTCTTAGCATTGATTCTTTAGTGTTTTGCTGAGTTCTGGATTCACACCAAGAGCTCTATTAAAGTTTTTATGAAGTTCCCTTATGTATGTAATTTAAGAAGACTCACCTAAAATTATAATTGATACTGTTGATTGGGCAATATATACTATTTAATTCAAATTCTAATTCTGTATGTTTTTGCTTACTTAATTCTTAAAACAACGCCGCCATGTAATTATAGCTATATATATTGCCACTTACAAATGAAAAATGAGAGAAATTTAAGCAACTACCAAGTTTACATGGCTACACAGTTAAGGTGGCACGGTCCAAGCCAGGCAGTATAATTCTAGACCTTGGCATCCTAGGTAGACATTCTGTTACTTTAAATATGAGAACATAGTTTGTATTATATGGTAACAAAAGAGAAAATTTGCTTGAAGCTCTCACTCTGGCCATGTGTTACAGACCCAATATATAAAATAAAAAAAAAAAAAACCTGATAGAGAGCAAGTATAACTTGGAGGTTGGAGAGGGAATTTATATACTGCTTTCTTCATAAAACCATCAAATTAAATTTTTAATATGAATTCAATGTTATCCTATGTGTTCAGAACTGCTCTAAGTTATTTAAGTTTCAATTTAATACACAAGACAACATCATAAGGTCAGAGCAAATACTCTACTTGGTTTGCAGATGAGAAAATGAACACATAGGAAAATTAACCTCCATGCTAATGATCACAGCCATACAGATAGAAACGGACGATGGAATGCGTTTTGTACACGAAGAATTTAGTTGAAGCCTCCCTGGCATTTTAGTTGGCTTTTTCAGTTTGTAAGAAATGATATCCATGCTTATGCCTTTGAGTATTTTCTCTTGAAATTACAACATTGTCCATTACAAAATTTCTTAATCTATTAACTTTAGATTTCAGCTACAATAGTGCTGGGAATGTTGCAAAACATTTATTTCTGCATCAGATCAGGATGACTTTTTAAAATCTTATATTTTACTTTGCCATCAATGAGTCCTCTTTTAGTAAGTTAGCGAGGCAAGATAAACAGAAATTAAAATATCAGATTCAGGTACCAAAGCATCAGGGTTTAAGTCATTTTGGGGAAAGAAAGTGCAGTTATCTGCCAGGGTTCATTTAATTTTCAGTCATTAAGAACTGCTATTTTTTATAAATGGAAAAATCATGACTAAAACCAGAATGCTATACATAGCATGATGCATTTTGTTTCCAAAGACTATTGATATACTAGATCAATGCAAAAATTAAAAAAAAAATTAAAAAGCAAGATAATGTGTTGTACACATTAGAGGAATGGGCAGAGCTATTATCTCTGGCTATGCCAGGTTAGATAACATGGCCTCAAATATTGCCTGTGAGTATTTTGGGGGCAAATGAGAAATTGGTTACAACTCAACTCTGCCACTTACTAATTGCATTATTTTGAGAACATTTAATTCCATACGTAGAACAAGTGAAAACAGACTTAAATAGGCAGACCGTTACCCACCATATTTTAAATGTCACATAAAGTTAAATGTTACTAATCCAAGTGTACATTTTCCCATGTATGTGTGGGAGATAATAGATATTTTCTATATTGAGGGTTATTAGGAGATTAAATGAGGTCATATGTGTTGTCCAACATAGCAGCTCCTAGCAATATGTGACAGTTAAAACATGACTACTGCAAATGAAGAACTGACTTTTTTTTCAATTTGTGCAAATAAAATTGTCTGAGACTTTCCCAGATATGTGAACAGTGACTCAGATCGCCTCATAATGCATAGAAGTTAGAAAGGAGAGGATTCTGAAGAGTATGCCTGGCTTGAAGAGGCAGAAAAAGGAACAGTACATTTGATAAGATGTAGAGGGGGACAAAAGCTTTGATAGTAAGTAGCTAGATTAAAAGATGAGGTTACCACCATCAATATTTTGGAATGTTTTTGTACAATAGCAAAGATGAAAAGAAGAAAATCATATTTGTGATTTTCTTCCTCACATTCTACTTATATAACAGATACAAAATTTGTTGGATGCTCAGTTCGAACTTGAACAATAACTAGTATAATCTTGGATTATGGTAAAACACTGCAATGTTAATTTAAACCCGTGTTTTGATAGCCAGAATTCAAAATATCTAGTTGAGTATTAGTGGGTTAATATGAAAATAATGTCCAAAACACATCTTAATATCATTTTGAAAATAAATAATAATTTGTGAATAATTATACTTCACATCCAAACTATACTTCATATCCGTCTTTAAAAACAGGTACAATTGAAATTAAAGAACATTGTTTATTATATATGAAAAAGGCACAATGTCCGGCACTTTGTAGGAGACTTTGTGCCTTTTTCATATATAATAAACAATGTTCTTTAATTTCAATTGTACCTGTTTTTAAAGACGGAAAGAGTTGGACCTTTATTGTTACATTTTCCCTGAGCAATAGCATCCTTACTCTGGCATACTTTCCTTCTAATTCTGCGGTTTTGGTAGGGAATGTCTTTTAATGGCATTTTTCTACTAGTATTCAACTTAAATACTCAGTATAGTGAAGAAATACTTCCTTGATGCAGCCAAAGGCTGCAGCAGACCTAATCAAAGTAGTTCCAGTTTGATTTGAAATCAAAAATGCCTTCTTTACCCAAACAGAGCTGTTAGGCAAGGTGAATACCAGCAAAGATGTCTCATATCATACAAAAGGACCAAACATGTACACCAAACAATAATATATGTAATTTATAACATAACCAGATAGTTGAATTGTAAGTATCTGTTTTTTGTTTAATATCTATCCACCCTTCTGATAGCCAGACATTGGTTAATTCTGTTATCATCAGTCCCTGCCTCCCCCATGCCAAATGTGTACTCTTTAGAATTGATTTAACTTTAGCGTTAATTACTTGAACTAGGTCTGACAGTCATCAAGTTGTATTCCCTGACCACACAGTTCATTTAGAGTCAGACGCAAGAAGTAATCAGTGAAATAGAGATACTTTTGTTAGGACTCCTGGGAGTAAAACAGGAACATTTCTCTCCCTTTCATATACCAACTCATTGCTGTAAGGAAATAAGATAATTTTCACAGTCCTCCACATAGATCCTAAAAATGAAGCCAAATTTGTAGAATGCAGAGACCACAAATGTATAAGAAGTGAGTGTGGACAAGCCCTTAATATGTGGGCATGTGTAAAATTGAATATGCCCATGAATTTTTCAGGTTCTTAACGTAATTACTTTCTTCCATTCTATTTTTTACTTTAAATTGAACTTTTTTCTCAGTTGTAATTTTAAAAAGTGCAAGAATCAATATTGATATGCCAATCACTTCTCCAAACTCATGTAGGAATATTATATTATTTGGTAGGAAAGCTAATGTTCAAAACGATCTTAAGCTATAAGAGAAAATATTTGGGCTTGGTGTATATGCTGGACTCCTAAATTCATCTCAAGTTAATTCTGTCAGTTTTTATTTCCTAAATTGAACATAACCTGAACTTGTCCTCATCCTAAAAATGTAGACTCAGCTCAGGGCTTCCTTTCTTCTTTTAAAATAATTTTTCCAAAAATTTTTATGCCATAACACCTTGGACATATGGGCACCATTAAATAGTTTGATTGACATTAACCATTGGCCCTCTAGGCATCTTGAAACCTTGAATAGTTACACAGAACAGTTCCTTGCATCCTAGGAATGACAGGCAAAAGAATAAATTTCGTGTTGTTAGGGAAATTGTAGAAAGGATCGAAAACACATTGCTCTATATGTGGAGCAAGAGAATTATCTCTAGGGTAGAGCTCTTGTCAGCAATGAATCAAAGAAATGGTTTGCTTTACTGTAGTCAGACGAAAAGAGATCCCTAAAAATATCAACACGAACCTGCTATTTAGTTGGATAAACAACAAAAATACTTGTCTTCTCTCCCTTAATTCTATTTTCAACAATGAGAGTATCACTCAGTTTGTAGCTCTTTGAACTTGATGTGTTTATAAAATGCAGATGACTCCATGGAACTAGAATAGAGTACTGAAAACATACTTCCATTTATGAGTTGGCCTTCTCAGACTGACTCTACGTGAAAACTTAATTGAAGACAGTGTTAGAATATTCTCTTCTCTGTCTTTCTCCTTGTCCACCCCTCCCATCCTTCATGTCATTGTTCTTAGGACCTTGAGTATTTCGTTTCCCGAGTTATGTCAGCAGGTTATCACTTCGTTTTACCTTACACTTTGGGGCCTTAGAGACAAAAGATGCTCTCAATTAACATGTAGAGAATTTGGTAAAAAGCTACCAATGAAAATAGTATAAACAAGCCAGAGGCACATGTACTGGCAACCCTCACTACTCAGAAGGCTGAGGCAGGAGGATTCAAGGGTACGGTCAGACTGAGAAACTTAGTGAGATGCTGCCTCAAAATAAAAAAAATAAAAATAACCCAGGATGAGATGTAGCTCAGTGGGAGGGCATCTCTGGGTTCAGTCCCCAGTGCCACACACACATGCACACATACGCGCGCGCGCGCACACACACACACACAAAGTATAGACATTCACTGACACATACATTATGTAGTGATTCCTTTAATTCAAAATTGTATTTCATCATTTTATACATTTTGAAATTGATTAAGGCACTTCTTTCTATGAGGATATAATCGTCTTGATAAAGTGTGTCAAAATATACAGAAAATTGATTGACAGAACAAAATTAAGACAAGTATTTGTATGTTGACAACTAGATTTTCTAAATATTTCAGGGAATTTAGAGACAATATGGGAAACCATTTTCTGGGGAGAGAATCAAATAAATAATATTTTTCCATTTTTTGAAAGAATATCTGGTATATGACCCTCAATTTATCATACATGACACAAAAGTCACTTTTGAATAAGTGGACTAATTTTCATAAAATCAATTTAATAATATGTCAATTAAAATGTTAAGAATTGATCCCTATTATTACTTTAAAAATTAATGCAGCCAGGTATGGTGTCCCAGGTGTATAATCCTAGCACTTGGGAAGCTGAGGCTGGAGGACTGTCTAGAGTTCTAGGCCGGGCTGGGCTCTGTAGTGAGTTCAAGGGCATCCTGGACTGCATAGTGAGACTGTTTCAAGAAATCCAAAAAGAAAAAAATTATTGGAAATACAACTACACTATGGTATTTATATATTACCGATTTTAACAGGACTGCTATCATCTCACAATCCAAAAACTTACCTAATTTTTGGTAAATGTTTTCTTTTTCAGAACTATGATCTTCAAAGAAAGAAAATATTTTAAAAAGTCTCTTACATTCTAGTACAATAAAGTTGTCACTGTATTCTTCACAAAATAATGTACTTAAATCAAATTTAAGTAATCCATATTATGTTTCATATATATAAAGTAGTATATGATAATCTTCTATTATATGTAAATATATATTCCCTTTTTAATCTGTTCATACTATATAGTAAACATTCTGTCACATCAATACACAAAGACATGATTTATCTTAATATGCTATATAATAATATATACAATCTATAATAAAATATTAGCTGATGCTTTCCTTGATTTTTTTAATTTGCTCAAGTGCATATATTTGTAAATATATTTATCAATAATTCTATGAATATATCTACCTACAAGCCCTTAAAGCTGAATGTGCATTGTTTGAGTAGACACTAAGGAATTGTCTCTGAATATATATGTTCTTACTTTTGGGTTTGAAAGTCCCATCATCTGCAAATAATATATTGCATCTCATGTTAGTTAATTTAGTCATCTTATTTTTCTCTTTTCATATTGGTTATGCAAGGACATTTAAACTTACCCTACTGATTGCAGTTGTCAGTATTTTGTTTCTAATTTCAATGAATATTCTTAAGAGTTTCTTTAAGGGTGATGCTGACTTTGATAGCTAAAAGATAAATTTTTCATAATAAGAGATTTCTCTCTAATATTAGATTCATAAGAGTTCTATTATTTAATCAAGAATTAGTGTTGAAATTATCAAATGTCTTTTAATATCTGTGGTGATTATATTAATCTGCTAATATAGTGCATCATGTAAGAGGCACTATATTAGCATCACTGATGATCTTCTCAATCCTCAATTAAAACTTTCTAAATAGTGCCATAGGGCTCTTTTAAAGTAATTTGGCTTGCTTGTACTTCATTTAAGTATTTTCACTCTAATATTTAAATTTAGTGTACAGTATGCAACTTGTTATGTCCTTTTATTAGATTAGTATTACATTAGACTTTATGTTTTAGTTATAGTAATATTAAGTAATAAATTGAAATGTCTTATCTGGTCTATATAGAATCATCTGCAATTTGAAGTTTTGGTGGAGTCTCAAACTATACGGGCTTATAATTTGGGGCAATAGCCTTAAAATCTCTTAAGTCCTCTAAAACTTCCGAATTGAATGTTGGTCATTATATAGCTTTCTAGAAGATTTTATGGAATTTAAGCTTTCAAATTTCTTAGTAAAAAATTCCATATGTCTTCCTATATTGACATTATATACACACTCTGTCCAATTTAATATTGATCTTGTTTTCTCTATGTAGTTCTTGATGAAATTTGGTATGTTTTTAAAAAAATAAAGACAGTTACTATGTATCACTTTAACTTTTTGTAATAACTTCTACTTTTATTTATATTTTTATACATCCATTTGGATTACTTGTTAATCACTCTTTAAAAGTGTTGCATTTTGATTTCCGCTGACATTCTTATTTTTTGAGAGCTAGAATGAAAAATTCTCAAAAACATTTAGCACAATGTTACTTTCCTCTACCGCTGTGATTTAGAAATGACTAGGGCTTCTAAACTACTATTTTCACACTCACATTTTAGAGTCAAGATAACAATTCTAGAACAACTTACATGATGGCTTCCCTTACCCATTGGAAATGGGACTTGTTTAATTTGTCAAATGCTATAGTTTGAAGGTCTCTCTGTCAAAATTTGGGTGTTGCACTATATGCACACAAAGGGATTTAATTCCAGCAGAAAAAAGAATAGAATCAGGTCATTTGTAGGAAAATCAGTGGAACTAGAGAGACCATCATGTTAAGCAAAATAAGCCAGAGTCCCATACATAAATATTGCATTTTTCTTGCATGTATAAGCACTATAAATAAAAAAAGAAATAAGAGATGTCAGGTAACCAGAAGGAAGATTTCTAGACATGAGGAAAAGGAACAGGAAGTGAAGAGAGGAATGGGAGAAGCAATGGGGATGAAATCGATTGAAATATGTTATATGCATATATCAATGTAACAGAACAAATCTCATTATTCTGTTTTACTAATATGCAATAATAAAAAAGTCAGGTGCTTTCAATGTGATAATATTAACAGTAGGGCCTTTAAAAGGTAATTAAGCCCTAGGAGTTTCTATATTAATAGGATCAAACCTTTCATAAATCAAGTCTGATGGCACTTGGCTACCTTGCTTTGCTCTTATGCCATGTGAGAAAGATAAAATTAAGTCATCGGATGCCAGTACCTTGATCTTGGACTTCCCAAAATGTAAGAATAGAAATTTCTAGTATTTATAAATTACCCAGTAAGTAGTGTTTTGTTACAACCTCAGAAAATGTACTAAGACATCAAAGAAACACATCCAAGAATTAGGAGCCAAGAACTTTTTCATTAATGTTACTGTGGTTTATAGCCAGGGCCTACAGTGACGTATCCTATTCTGAGTCAAAACATGTGAAAGGTGGGCCAAGTGCAGAAGCAACTAAAATGAATGTAAAAGTTTTATGTATTTCCTCTTCACTTATTGTCTAGTGCATTTGTTTCGATTTAACAAATTACATCCTCCTTCTTCTTATAGAATATTTAAGATTGCTATTTCTGTTAATCCAATTGACTACAGCGTGCAATATCTGTTTTTTTCATTATATGAAAATAAAAATTTTAGCCCAGAGTTGTTAAACAGTGAACCAAATCAGTCGAAATTGTGGAAAGGTCAAGATGTATCACTGGGTAATTCCGATTCTACAAGCAATAATATTGACTTTAAGCTTCTTAATTTAAAAGAAATCACTATATTTTACTTTGGGTTGTCTTTTGCACTAGACTAAAAATCAAACATAGTAGAGCTGGCATTTTCTTTACTGTTATAATCTTCAAATATGTCTTCAATGAACAAATCAAAACTGGTGCTCAAAATTGGTTATTTAATTTAATGTTTTTTTTTTTTTTTCTGTTGTTGTTGTTTTGATTTTTTTGTGCTGGGGATCGAACTCAGAGCCTTGTGTTTGCTAGGCAAGCACTCTACCACTTGAGCTAAATTCCCAGGCCCATTAATTTGAATTACATTTCTTCTTACAAAATAACTGTGAGTCTGCAATTGTTTTGCAAATGGATAAGGCACAATGGGAGAAATTAGTAATTTTACAGCATAGTGTGCTTTCTCTTTTCCATGTTTTTAATTCTGCCTGTTTCACATTTATTCTCTAATATGTTACAGAAAATTATATATGTACATATATGCATATGTGTGTATATATATACACATACATATATATAATAGAAGTTGTAAAAGCTACAATTTAATTGGAACTTAAAAAAGCAGAAATGACTTTTCCAGGTATGACAAACATTTGATGAGTAAAACAAGTGAGGCTTCCTGAATTGAAAGAAAATGAGACAGAAAAAGAACTGTCTCATATACAGGTAACTATCAGGAATGGGGAAATCTAAAACTTTTCTTATGAGTAGTTAACAAAAATAGAGACAACTCAGAGATTGCCTAATAACAGTAATACTGATAATTTTTACATTTTTACCACTTTGGCAAATCTGTAGACATTTCATGGAGTAATAGGGCATTAAGAAACAGTCAGAAGAATAAAAAGCACATAATATTTTATAATGTGGCTTAACCACTTAATCTGTGAAGGTTAGATCACTAGGAATCGAAAGACCATGTCAGTGTGAAACTACCTTTTAAAACTCTAAGCTACAATAAGCATAAAATCATATCCAATGCTTCCTAAAGATTGTATATAATCTATTTTTCTGTTGATTCTTAAATGAGTTATCTAACATTTCCTCAGTTTCTTTAGACCTAATGTGCTTAATTATTTTCCTCTTTTATAAATAGGTGCTAGCATACTTACAATAATCATTTAGCAGCATGATTTCTTGTGTATACTTACTAAAAGGTAGTAATAATTATTAGGTACCTCGAACCGGAAGAGAATCAAACTGAATGAGAAGCAAATGAAATTTCCCTATAAGGTCAACATTGAACCTAATCATTGAATTTGATTCAGTTCTTGGCCATCTTGGTTAACAACCAGAATCATGGAAAGAATCAAGTTTGTGAACCAAGGTACTGCTGTACTATGATACATTACATTTTTCAAGAATTTACATTTGCAGAGCCTCCTGTGTATTTTTCCTTACTAAATTCTTTTTTTGGGTGCTGGAGATCAAACTCAGGGCCTTGCACTTGCCAGGCAAGCTCTTTGATCACTGAGCTAAATCCCCAGCCCCTCCTTACTCAATCCTTAAGCATTAAAGCAAAACTATAATCGAAACCCACTTTATAGAGAATTTAGGTGCATATGTTAAGTAAATTGATCAAAATTATATGAACATTAAAAACCAGAGTTTTCAGACTTCAGGATCAGTTTAAAAGAATACAAAATTGAATCAAATGATTGTTCTTTTTTTCCTGTTATTCTTTGATGACATTATTCTCTATTTTATGCACAGCTAAGAAATGAAAAAAATGGCACATTCTTATAATTATCTTCTTTCCCTAAAAGGAGAATTTCTTAAGATTTTTATTTAAAAGGTGAGGAAGCACTTTTTAATTTTCTTAGGAAGTGTCTGAAGAAGTGTTAAAACAGTCAAATTTAAGCATCCTAATATAACCAACTCACGAAAGGATACACAGTCTGTTAATTGGTACCAACACTGAAAAATGAAATTAATTAAAGGATGGAGATTTGTTTATTACATGAGATTGAGTATATATATATATATATATATATGTGTGTGTGTGTGTGTGTGTGTGTGTGTGTGTGTATACACATCTCAGATATTTTAGAGTGGGGAAGATTATCTACTCTTATTTATTGGTCTTCATGTTACATATTGGTAATGTAAAAATAAGATAGGCTTTTTGTAGCTGAAGTATAAGAACTAAATGGCTAACTTAACAAGTATTAACACACACAAGTGGTTCTATTTTTAAATATTTTTTTCTTAAAGTGACAAGAATTTCTGCATAGGCATTATAATTATCATTTTTATGGCTGGACTATATTAGCTCTTGATCAGAGCATTAAATTCTGTGAAATGTTATACAATTTTTCTTATATATAAAATATCTAAATTATTTTTGTAAATATAAATAATAATTTAATTAACATGTAACTTCACAGAAAACATTAAAAGTTTAAACTAAACATCTCTGTAACCTTACAGCTTCAGTAAGGAGATGAAAATGCTTCATTTAGAATAATCGGCATTTCCTAATGAATAAAATGGGATGCCACTGTGTCCAGATGATTAAGTGGTTCTCCAAACATGCAATGAAACACATGTCCCATAGTGACCTCAGTGACCATTATACATTCTAATTCATTTTATTTTGTGAGCAAAGGCTGTGTGATTATTTTCAGAATAGAATTTCACACTTGCCATGAAATTTGCTTTAGTTAGGAAAAGACCAAAATAAATAAATAAATAAATAAATAAAATAAAAAAATAAAAGAAAGCAACATGCTTCAAAAGGCTTCATATCTGCAGCCCACTTCATTTTAGGAAACATAACTTGCCAAATAGTTCCCAGGGAAGAGATTTTTGACACATCCAAAGGAGTAATGTATCTCCTGACTTTGTGCTTGACCTTGCAGGTGGTTCACAAAAAAGCTCAGGTTGGGTGGCACACATCAATGAAATGCTGTGCTTGAAAATCAGTAACATCACAAACATGAGAACCAAATTTTAAACCTCTCCTGTAGCTTGACTGTAAATGAGGTCTAAATTTATGAAGCATCATCGCTGTGTTTGTAAAATGTCTATCTAAATGTTTTTCCTGGTGATTAAGTAGCAGTAGAGCATATTAAACAACAGTAAAGGTCTGAAAGTCTCTCTTTAGCACTTTAATTGAAGCATTTCTCAATGTCTGTTCATATCAATTAGTTTTTTCAGATGTATTTCAGGATAAGCGCTTTGTGGACTCTACACCAAACGCCATGCAAAAGTATGAATACCAACATCAATTAAAGAATAGTCCTTATCAGTAAGTATGCAACACTTTCATTCCTAAAATTAAGAATAATGGGGAAATACTCAAAAACATCTGTCTAAAAATCAAACACCAGTGTCCATTTTACACACTATCAGATTATTTTCTTTTAGCTCGAATACAACAATTTACTGTCCTGCTTATAAAATTTAAGCACCTCTACATTCTACATCCCTCAACTCTATTTAAAAATGTCCTCTTTCAATAATCTTTCATTTAAATAATCATAAAATCTTTTCTTTGTTCCAAATCAAACATCTCCTTTTTTCTTTCACATAGAAGAGCCCTAAACTCCAAACACATTTTTCCCTAGCAAGTCACTACCCTTTTCTTGTTCCCTTTGGTAGAAATGTCTATAGCAACTTTAGTTCTTATAGATTAATTTAATCCCATTAAATATCAAGTACTTACAAAGCATTAATTACTAATATTCCCAGTCGAATGTGATACTTTCCTTCTCTGAATTTCTAAACAGTTTACATCATCTATCTTAAATTACTAGGGCAAGGGAAGAGGTGAATTTCCTATTTTCTTCTTTTATTTGATTTGATTTTATTACCGTTTGCATAAACTTCAAGTATTTCTGTGGGATATTTAAGTATCTATGGGGTACGTAAGTATCTGTGGGATATTTCTAGAACTGTACACTACATTTTTAAAGTAAATTCCCTGTATACATTGCCAAGATCACAGAAATGTTGACATTTATTCAATAGTAACTAAATATTAATAGTAGCTAATTCATATGATATTAAGTGGTAGTCAATGTAATCTCATCAAATACATATGCATGCTCACATAATCATTATAATCCCATCAAATATAGAAAAGGAAAGGAAGATTTGGCACAATTAACCCAAATAAGACCAGAAAAGTAGTAAGAGGCAGAGAGTACTCTGGTCCTTACTCAATTTTGTATTCTTAACCATTTAACTAAACTTTTAAAACTTCTGTTCTTTTGGTGTTACAGTGCCGATGGATATTATGATAGGTTCTAACCTCAGATTTTTGTAGGAAAATGAATAAATAACTAGAGGTTACTCCACAGGTTGATAATGTTACAAATGGAGAAGTACTTTTTATATAGGAGTTTAATACACGAGCAACAATTTTGGTCAAAGGAAATAAATATTTCACCTGTTTTGAGAATGGCGATGAAGGTAGCATGATATTTTTAGAGTAAACTTGAAAATTTAAAAGAAATTGAACACTATTATAGATCATAATCTCCTCAAAAGCAATTGTTACATTTGTATTTTGGATTCTAAGGCTTAAAAAATCTGTAGAATGACATAATACTTTGTTAACAGATTGATGGAAACAGTGACAAATGAATGAATGGTCAGTGAGTCAGTATATTAATCATTAATCGAGAGAAACATTGGACCTTAACATTATGTCTATGCAAAAGACCCCAAACACATCAAAGATAAATGCAGGAAAGCTAGAGTTTCTCCGAGTAACCCCACACATTTAACTTGACCATCTCAAGTCAAGGAAATGAAAGCCCCTTTGTACTTAGGAAAGCAATAATTTTTCCATTGCTTTTTCAGATTCAATTAACAAGTGCCCAAAACATTAAAAGAGAAAAAAAGAAAAAAGTCGTTAATTCTCTTCAGAGAGTGCTCCCTGTCTTTTGCCATGTAGGTTTTAATCACACAAAGTAGAGGGCACAGCACTATCTTCTGTACTTTGCTGTCAAGTGCCAAGTTAGTGCTATAGTTTTGTTCTACTTGGAATATTTTTCAGTATTTCCTTTATTTAATAAACTGTCACTTGAAAAGAGGTCTGATAAGCTTTTTCATGATGAATCAGAGGACTGCACTGACTTCTCTCTTTATTATGCATGCTACATTTGAAGCTAATGAAGTGCAGCCTCTGAGCTGCTGCTTTTATAGAAGAAAGAGGCTTCATGTCAAATCTTCTATTTATTTCATCAGTACTCAGAGCCAACACAAACAGAATTCATTGCCTGACACATCATTTTGACAGATGATGGACATTTCCATTGCTATTTTTTTCTGATAGTTTACTACTACTCTATGCACATTTTAGATATTAACTGTGAATGAAGTTACTAGGAAAAAAATAGCCAATCAATGGCACACAAGTTAAGACGTGCAGCCAGGCTAATCCTGATTATTACTTTTGCAGAATTTTATATGTCTTTCCACTAGAGTAAAAAGTGCCTCAGAACAGTTAATTTTGAGAAGTGTGACATCTCCTGATATGATTTTTATGAGGCTTTTATTATTTACAAAAATGCCTTCACAATCAGTTTAGGCAAAACCAGTCTTCTCAGCAAATAGCAGTGCTCCATTATTAAAGGGTATCAAAAAGAACAACTCATCATTAAAGATGTGCATGTGCTTCTATTATAATAGCACTGATCAGTGTCTAATTGAGCAACACCAGTTAATTCGATGTGAAATAAAATCTGAAACACCTTAAGTTTGAGGAGTAACATATTTTAGAGAATAACTTTTATTTGTAGAAGTATATGAACATATGTAACACAGAACATGCATGTTAGTGGATTTTAAGTTTAAAATGCTAATATAAAATATACTTTTTTGAGACGGAGTCTTTCTATGTAGTTAAGTCTGGCCTTGAACTCACAGGGATCCTCCTGCTCAGCCTCCCAAGTGCTGGGATTCTAGGTCTGTTCCACCACACCAGTTTAGAACATAAATTAAAAAAAAAAAATGTTCCACAAGGAGAATGTCAAAGGTGTAAAATTATTTTTAAAATATTGTACTTTTACCATTGTAAGTATGAATACAGCTTGGCTCATAAGAATAAAAAATAAGTGTTGCACACACATTCACACATTAGTGCAGAAGTGTGCATTCCATCTAATACAGATTTTTCATGTCATAACTTGAATCTTTATAATCAGTTGCCAGCATATTTACTAAATGAAGTTCATTGACTGTAAACATAGTATTATATTTGGAAGTAAGAAAAAACATTTGAAGTAGGGTTATAGTATATATGCCAATGCACTATATACACAGAAATATGTTCCAGTCCTATTTCTATAAAAATTCAATGCACTTTGATATTATAATGCTAAGTGAAATAAATCAGACACATATGCTTAAATATTGCATGGTTTCTCTGATATGAGAAATCGAAATTATAAATAAAGAGCAAAATGAAAGCTACATAGGAAGTAGAGACATATCTCTTTCTAAAATGGGAAGGGGACAGGAGATGGAGGGAGGGGAGAGGAAGGGGATAAAAAATATTTAAGATGTGTTACGTACATGTACCATGTACCAACTCCACACAAGGAATGTCATCACTATGTATTTCAAATATGTACTAATTAAAAAATAAAGTAAATTTTAAAAATTCTATGTGATACTCAATTCAACAAGTATTTATTGAATAACTGCTCTACATTAGATATCTTACAAATGCTAGGGACAGAGATTGAGCAAAGAAACCTTTGAAAATTTCAAAATTAAGTCAGAGAGCCCAGAGCAAGGGACGAGGCATTAAATTTTGTATAGAGTATAGAGTTAAACATGGTGGTATCTATATATAGAATGCTTAATAAATTTTAATATAAGTTTTGGTCCAGTATATATCAGTAAGTCTCATGGTTTCTAAAGAGGAAGATGTCAAACCTCACAATCACATATTTTATAACAATATGAGATAATTAATTTTTAAAATATTTATTTAAAAATATATATCATTAAAGAAAACACAAGATAAAATTTAACCAGAAGAAATTTATTTTTTCAACAGCTTGTTAAAGAATAAGAAGTGTTTGGATTTTAACACTGGCAGTCTATTATTCTGTGTGATACAGAATGTTTCAAATTCTCAAGAAGTACAAACATCATGCAACTATTGTAAATATTAAAGCATATACATTGGGTAAAAGTCATATTCTGTTATCTGGAATTTGGTCAATGTTATAAGAACTCATTATATTTTGATACTGGAGGCAAATGATCCTTCATAAGAACGCTCCCTTCTAAGGATAAGCTTTTCCTGATTCTATTCTGAGATTCAAGCCAACGTTCTTCCTTTTTGGTGGGTGGTTGCTGGGGATCAAACTCAGCACCTTGTACTTGCTAAGAAAGCTCTCCGCCACTGAGCTAAATCCCCAAAGCTACTTTCTTCTGTGCACTGTCTCTGGTAAAGAGCAAGAAGCCACACAGATACAACGACCTCCACCCAGTCTCCATTCCTGAGTCTGCTGAAATATAATTCAACAGTGGATTTTCACATTATAACAAAAGTATCAGCTTTTATCATTTTCATTTCCTATGAAAATCTGCCGTATTTTAAAGTTTCATTGGTGATATCGAAATCCTTACTTTTCACAAAGAAGTTTCACTCCCATCCACCCTATAAAT
>PVJO010012400.1:0-55754 GCA_004026905.1 Hystrix cristata
CACACCTAATAAAACTACACTTCAAAAACTACGCCTGCAGAAGTGAGGGCAAAATAAAGACATTCACAGTAAACAAAGATGGAACAAATGTGTTGCTAGCAGACCTGTCTTACAAGACACACTGAAGGAAGGAAATCCTTCCAAAATGATACCATGAGTAACACGAATCCACAGGAAGCAAAGGGCTCCAAATCATACCTGAGTTAGTTTAAAATATTGCATAAGTGTATTTCTCTCATTTTCCCCAACTTCTTTAAAAGACAGGATTATGTGAAAAATATTTTTAACACTGTATGGCTGGGTCTGTAACATATGAAGAGATGACACATACGACAAGAATAGCACAAAGAAGAGAGGAGGGACTAAAACTCTATTGGAGTAAAGTCTTTATTTTTCATAATTAAATTAACCGGAAGAAGATTATGACATGTTAAAAGGCACATTTCAATCCTAGCACAACCACTGAACAGATAAGACAAAAATGACACTAAATAAATAGGAGAATTAAATGCCACACTAAAAATATTTATTCAACACAAAGAAGACAGTCAAGGAACAAATTATTCAAAAGGACAAGAAACATAGAAAATCTAAGGAAAGTCTTAAGCAGATTTTTTTCCCTGTATGAGCTTAGTTAAGAGAGAAGTAAAGATTTATAACAAGCAGGGTTGTCTACATCATTGTGGACCCAAGGCAGAATGAAAATGTAGGGCCCTCTTCAAAAAGTGTTTCCGATTTCAAGGTGGTTATAGTATACCATTAAGCCAAGCAAGGGGAGCTTGCGACCACGAGCCTATGTGATTGCACAAGTTGTTTACCCACATGGCTGGCCCTAACACTAAGCAGAAGATGATACTATCCCATTTTTATCACTCTGGAGAAAACTCCTTTAGGAATTCAATGCCTTCTGTTCTAGTCTCTCCCTGTTGCCCTCTCCTTGTAGCCAAAATATCCAGCATTTGAGAAGGGCCCTTCCTTCACAACAGAAGTTCAAGAGATCAGATCCAAGCTGCCTCAACAACATGAGGCGGCTGGGATTATACTCGCTGCAGATTGTTTCACATAAAAACCTATAAATCCCTTTCTTGTGCTAACATTGTGGTTTTCATGGACAAGTGACCTTGTACAAAAAAGGCAGCAAGGAAGTTTCAGAGAAGTTTCAGGAAGTTTCTCTAGGTAGCCGACACTTATTAATTCATCTGAAAGTGCCAAATGCATGTGAAACCAAGAAGGGTCTGTGCAGAACTGCACCGGATGAAGTGGGTTGTTTGTGATGATAGTCACTACTTCTCGGCCCGAGCGTGCAGAGTTCTCCTCCGGTCTTCATAATTATGCTTCACGACCGCCTTAGAAAGAACTGACTGGTGCCCAGCTTGCTCGTGCCCAAGACTCCTGAGTGCGCTGTGAGAGTGTGGCCCTGAATCATGCTAGCCAATTCTGCTCAAGGTTCGAGGTGAACTGGTTAAGTAGTCCCTTGTGGTCCTTCAGACCACTGTTATACTTGCTTTCCTGGAAAAAAAAAGTGAATGTGATGATGAGCATAAAAGAAAGAATCAAATTTGTCACTTATGTATGTTAAAAATTTTTGTTTCAAATCAGAAAAATCTGGCTCAAAATTAGCTTACTCAAAAAAGGGAATTTTAACTCTTACATAGCTAAAAAATCCAGAAATACTCCAAAGCTTTAGAACAAGTCTTGAGTAAGTGGCTCAATCGTGTCATCAAAAGCACTTTTTTTTCTGCTTTTCTTCTTAGCCTTTGATGGTATCTTTCTTCATCCTAAAGCTGGATTCCTTTAGTATTCGAAGATAATTTCCCACACCTTCTGGATCTTCTCTGTTGTACATAAGTGTCCAGCCTGGTAGCTTTCTCAATCAGGGAGCATTTTTTTCCCAAAAGCCCCAGCAAACATACCCTTATTTCTAATTGGCAGAACCCAAGACTTCAGATTTGAACCAATCACCTTAACAAGGTCAAGACAATGCATTGATTGGTTTAAACCAACCAAAGTTCTAGTTTAGAAGGAGTGGGGTATGACTTCTCCAAGCACATGGGCTGGGTGGTAGAGTTACTGTTACCAAGATGGGAGGAGAATACTATGTGCTAAGAGGGCTGAACTAGCAAAAGCCCATTACTCCACCAATAAGAGACACTGACTATTGTGAAGTCAGTGGCCAGCTGGCCCGCTGCTCCCCACCCCCTGGGACTAGAGAGTTTAGGATGTTGAAGAGGGCTGGGAGGAAGTGCTGAGGACGCTGGACTGCCTCCTACCACCTACCTACCTTGCAGTCCAAGATGTGAGTAATACTAATACAAATGAAAAACAACTGCCTAATGGTGACTATCATCCTGGCAGACACTGAACTAGAAGGTATAGCCCTGGAAAAGTATGTTTTTAACTGTAAGGAAAGTGTCCTTTGATGTTTTGGGATCTCCTGTATTAATAGTGACAGTTGGCATATGTACCCCGGGGAAAAAGTACACAGGAGAGCAGAAACTGCACATGTACCCCTAATTTCCAAAGAGATGCAGGAATGAACGATATTAAGCTATTTGCTCATTCCACCAACATGCATCAATGTCTGCTATGCACTTGGCCCCAGGCACTGTATGGGGTAGGTACCATTTAGCATAGTGTTTCAGAAAATGGGCTTTAGGATCTTTTGTACCCAGAAATGAATCCCATCTCTGTCACCCAAACTCCTTATGCCTCAGTTGCTTTATGTATAAAGTTGTATCTTTTTCTATCAGTTGCTATAAATATTGCTGCAATGACACAATTTAAAGAATTAAAAATTCAACAAATTAAAGCACTCATCCAAGTGTCTGATACACATAATCACAAGAAAGACAAGGCAGTTGTTATCACAATTATTATTATTATTATTATTATTATTAGTCATTGTACTTGAGAGAGTAGTAAGACATGATCTCTGCTTTTAAGATGCCTGCCCAGAGGTATAGATTTGAAATGTGTACAATAAATCCCTGACTTACGAACAAGTTCCATTCTGGGAGAATGTTCATAAGTCGGATTTGTTTGTAATCAGACAAAGTGAGTCTTATACAGCACACCTGTGAAAGTTTGCAGCTCAAATATTCATAAATTGGGGACTTACTGTACACCTAATGAATGTCAAAGAGAAGTAGAGATAAAGTGACACAGAATTTCACAGGAAGATGAATTTGTTTTCTGTGTTGGAAACTGAGAAGCCTCACAAATATGCCACCAGTGGGGTTGCGTTTAATTGACGTCTTTTAGATCTTTTGGGTCTTTTTAAGACACCAAACCTTAAATGCTATCACAAAGGTTATAAGAGAAAGGTCCATGAGCCACACTCACACTGGCATGAAGTGTATTCTACAGAGAGGGCGTCGTGCCCATGTCTGCACGGCTCCACCTTGCTTCATGTGGGAGATGGGGTTGCCGCCTGTCCACGTGGCAAAAGGACTGGCTGCATGATTCACGGCTCAATCGGGGCTATTAGATTGTGCTCCCAAAGGCATTTGATAATCTGTTTAACTGAGAGCAGTCATTTGTCTTGTTTGCTGACTACTTAGCAGATGGATTTGTGATTTTGGTAATTACTATATGAACGTTAATAAGACATGATATCTTTTATTAATTAGCACTTCATGGGGTTTGTTTTTCAAAATAGCAAAATTTAGATGATTTACAAATATTAATGAGTCACTGGTATTAGTTTTGCAAATTAGCACTTGGAGATTATTCATTCTAGGTTTTCCTCTATAATTTTTTGCTCAAGAACAAAGACCAGAGCAATAAATTGTACTTTGCATCCTAGAAAAGGCTAATTTGCTTTGTTCAAGGGGAAATAGTTTAATTTAGAGAAGTAGTCCTTTACACATTTTTCATTTTAACTCTCTCCAAATACTTTCCAAACGTTAAGTTAGACCTGAAGAATAATTTTCTAATAGAAGTAAATGAGATTTGGACCCGTTTTTCAGTGTGAGTGGGTACTACAGATATATCCACCCATTTTCCAACCACACACACAGACGCACGCCCACACAGAACATAGTAAGATGCAACAGTGTAGTGCAGGTGAGGAGCAGGCAAGTGGGAGTGTCCTCCTGTACTGGGCTTCTGTCCCTATGGCCAGCCTGTTTCTTCCATGTCAGTGCGTCCAGCAGGCCCCGGGCACAGCCATTGTCCAGTAGGGACAGACAATTGTGCAGTTGTGTAGCCAGGAACACCACCTCTTTTCGGGGTAACTCAGTTATATTTGAACAAAACAATCCAGTGGCACATTGTTACCACCCTCCCTGAAGAACTCATTTAATGACTCTTGAGAGAGTACTGTTTCCTTCAAAAATCCAACTCCTGTGGTGCTTTGAACTGCACACCCCCATGTTGATGGCTTCAGCAAACATTTCTCGGGCATCCACTGTGCACCTCACACTGTGTTCAGCCAGGTAAAGGCTTTCTAGTCTATGCGAAGAGAGCCTGAGGCAGGAGGTATGGCAAGTTACTACAGGAACAAATATGACACCAGTCGTTCTTGCCGCTAAACTTAAGCCAACAAATAGACACAAAGGAAGAGAATGTAATCTTTCCTGTCTGCCTTTTCAGAAACCCAAATAATCCCTCATAATTACTATTTTCTTTATTTAAATGCTAGTTATATGCCACAAATTATGTACTTAACATGTATTTTCTCACTTCTCACAAAAATATCTTTAGTAATTATATTTATAAGCCCATTTTATAGATGAGCAAATGCATCAAGATGTGATAAATTATCATATATCACACAACTGTTAAGTAGAAGAGCTGTGTCAGGCTGCCATTATTCCAAATGGTTCTGAGTTTTTTAAGAAATCAGTATTTAATTCAACAAAATTGAAACAACCGAGCTGTTGCTCTGTGTAGTAGCTATTTTGGTTTAGTTTACAAAGTAAACACTGGGCTTCTGATCAGACAAATAGCAGGAATTTGGAGCTGTTGTTTTGGCTGTCCACGGGCATGTTTTTGCATACTGTGTCCAGGTGAGTCTTTCATCAGTGCCTTATTAAAAGGGTGTGTGAACACAGCAGGCTGATCCCCGAAGTGGGCATCAGTAAGGGAGAATGTGCAGATGCTGTAGCGTGTCTCGGCTGGGTGGTCTACTGCTCTAGTTCTGTCTTTGTTGCCTGGGCAACCTTTCAGAGAGTGAGAAACTCATTTTCTCTTTTTACCATGTAGATCTGTGGAAAGGACCGAAAGATAAAGCTATGGGTTGCCTGTCATCCGCTACCACCTATCTATGAGAGGCAGAAGCCATATTTCAGGGAGGTGTACCACACACCCAGGGTGCAGAACGATGCAAAATCGCCCAGCTTTTTTTCCTGTGATCTGAAATCAGATGAGAGAAAGATCACTTCCCTGAATCCCAGTAATTTTTGCTACTCAATTTTTCTGTAAGATAAATATTCTCTACTAATTTCTTTCTTTCTTCCTATACAAGTGCAGGAGATTTTAAGAAGTCTATACTGTAGTGTGATTGTGACCAAGAGTTTGGGAATCAGTCTTGAGTTCAAAGCTTAGTTTCTCCATTTGCTAGCTGTGCAATCTTACACAAGTTATTTAACCCCTTTTAACCTGTTTCCTCATCTAACTAATGGGAATATTCTCAGGTAGATTTTGCATGTAATTGATTTTCATTCATTTATTCGGGGTCTATTTGCATGTCAGGCATTCAGCTAGATGCTAGTGAAACAACTGTGAGTTAGAAGGCAAGCTGCCAAGCTTCACAGAGGTTAAATGTAGCAGAAAAGGTGCATATTTAAAAGTCACTTTAAGTATTGCTGTACAAAAGAGGAAGTGGAGTGTGCCATGGAAACAAGCAAGAACAGAACCCTCTGTTGTGAAGGGGATCACAGACAGCTTTCCTCAGAAAAATATATTAAGGCCTTCACAGGCGGTTACCAGGTAAAGAGCAGAAGAAATACGGTTACAAGGGAACATATTTGAAGGCCCAAAGGCAAGAGGAAGCTTAAACCACAAGAAGAACGAATGTGTTTGACCATAGATAAGACCAGACTGTTTCAGAAAGGAGCAGAGTGGTGTAAGATGGGGTTGAGAGAGAGGCAGGGGTTACAGGAGTCTCAAAGGGTCTCGTTAACAATTTGGACTTTATCCTAAAGGCAATGGGAAGTCCTTAGATGGTTTAAATAGGGTGCTGTACAGAGAGTTGTAAGGATTGAATAAAATCACATATATAAAGACTTACATACTGTTAGTACCTATTCACCTCTCAATAAATGATAGGTGTTATTATCGCTGGCATTATTGCCATCCACATCCTCACTCCTAGAACTACTCACATTAGGTAACAAGGCAAAAATCCTTCCTTGTGCTGTGGGAAGATACTTAAAGTAGTTGGTTACACAGAAACCACATACATTCAGGAGGATCGGTGAAAACCATCCTCAACAAGTAGCAGATGGAGGTGCAGAGCCCAAGGCGAGTCCCTCTTTGTGTGCTTCTTCTTCCCGCTGCTCTGCATCTCTACCTCAGTGAATTTGCATGCTTGTTAAACAGTGAAGTCATAACTCTTTCTGGCAGTTCTGTCATTTTCATAATGGATCCTTTGCTGTGGCCTAAACACTCTACACAAAAATGCAGGTGGACCAGATTACAGGTTTTCAGGGAAAGTCAGTGGTGGCGGGTGGGGGAACAGGAAAGATGGAAGTGAAATTCTAGAGCATGAAATTTAAGACAGCATCTCTGAAAAGTGAGGATGGGTTGTAAGGTGGCCTGTGTTCACACTGCTGGCTACTCTGCATCCTTCAGTAGCTAACAGGACTCAGTAAAAGGTGAGCAAAGCAAAACTTATCACTTCTAAATTCATTAGGGTCTTCACTTTCCTTCTTTTCGAATTCTGCTACATTTAGATTATGAAATATGACTGGGCTAAGGAATTAAAATGGTTGACTTTGCGGGTCACTGTAGTATTACTATATTGACTGGGAGTGAGAAGACTTAGCTTGTTTATAAAAATGTGAAGTGACTAAGTTGGTTAGGTGCTGGGACCAATGCTATCTTCTTTTTTTTTTTCTTTTTTCAGTGCCAGGGATTGAACTCACGGCCTTGTGCTTGCAATGCAAGCACTCTAACCACTGAGCTAAATCCCCAGCCCCAGTCCTACCATTAATTGTGTGTTCTTGGGCACGATTTTGAACATCTCTATGAAGGAGGATCACTATATATCAATGAATGACCTAATTGCATACAATAATTGAGAGACTCCGAGGAGCTCTTTTGAGGGGGAGGCGCTCTAAGGAGCATATACGGTGCTGTGTAAGGAGTAGCCCTACCCTGGGGGAAGTCCTGGCTGAGAAAACTGCAGGCATTTGGTGAGAAAAATACAAACCCAGATAAGGGCAGTCCAGGAAAATATATAGCAAGAATCAAAGAGTGGTACCAGAGAACACTACTGGCTAAGTCAATTACTCCAACAAATGAGGGAAGTCAGTACAGTTTAGCTGTGATAAAGCCAGTTTATCACAGGGCTTGCAATCAGAAAAGCCTAGCTTAGAATACTGGCTCAGTCCTGTATTGACTGCATGTATTCATTCATTTATTTCCCGTACCTTGAATGCCAACCCTGATGCCAGATACTGAGTGTGGCTATGGACATATACAATGACAATCAAGACAGATAAAGGAAAATGAAGGAGAATCACTTGCTTTATTTCTGTCACTGTCTGCCGAGTATGCATACTTTGCATACTTAAAATCATTTGGTTAAAGATATGATGAGACCTACTATACCCTCAAAGGGAGAGCATATTCCCTAAGTAATCAAAAATGAAAAAGGTGGTAACATCTGGTTAGAATTTCCTTTTTATTCATCTGGGCTGGAAAGAACTTGAATAACTGAACAACTCAAATGTCTTTTTAAAATATTAACACCTTGCATTTTTTGTTATGGATAATATGGTGGCTAATAGATACTTGAGTTGTAACTATGGGTTAGACGCTGTATAAACCACTTCAAAGTGAGTAGAATTATTTATTTCCATTAGAAATATTAAACTAAAGCACTGACTTCAAGGAGTTTTCCATTTAATGGGAAATGAAAGCTGGTCCCCAAAGTGAAAGTCTTCTTGGTTCAGCTTCTCAAAGCAGCACTTTACCATCCCTGGAAGGATGAGAAACATTTGGAGTAGTGAGGTAGTAAATTTTCTTAAATTCGAAATGGAATGAGAAAAGAAAGATGCAGCAACAGTGCTGAAATGGTGGTTTCCTTTGTTTTTGTTGTCGTGAATGATTTTTTTTATAGTAGTAAGGAGAAGATAAGCACAAAAACTAGGGCAGAGGAAATGGAGTTATAGCAGTTTATTTTCATTACACTAGCTCAGAATATAGCATAATGCATGCACCAAATAGAGCAGTAACCTGAAAGGATCAAAGACCAGCGAATCCACAATCAGTCATTTAGAAAATGCAATGATTAGAGCATATTCTTTCTTTAAGTTTACACATGACAGTGACAGTTAAACTCAGGGCAGAGGAACATCAATATCATCATGGAGATTTACTCCTCGGGTTTCTGAAATTTCACATAGTGGAGATTGTTATGAAGAAATAGCAACTGGAGGGCGGCTACGTATGTTTTGTGCTTCTGTGCGTGTGTCCGTCTTGTGTACGCAGGTTGGTAGGTAGGATAACTTCTTTAGATTGATCAGGTAGGAGGGGAAGGTAATATATGAGTGAGAGAGGATTAGGCATGCGAAAGACTGTGGGAAGAATGTTTTTACTTAAATGCCGGGATGAGCAATGTGGATTTTATTCTGAGCGCAAGGGGAAGACGTTGGAGGTTTTTATATAGAAGAACAGCATGGTCTGATTCACATTTTCTAAAATGGGTTTTCTCTGGCTTCTTGGAGGAGTATAGTAGATTTCATGGAGGCAGAAGTAGAATCAGGAAAACCAGCGAAGAGGCTGCTGCGATGGCCCCCGAGTAGCCAAGACTGATGGTAGCTTGGACCAGAGTGATGGTAGTGAAGGTAGGTAAGGACATGTGAGAACTGTGTAGTAAGTAGAATTGTAGGACTTGCTATTAAAATATGGAGAATAAAAGAGAAGGAGGAAATAACACTCCGGATTTTACTCTATAAAATTTTGTGCATTTTAACTGGAATATTTTTGTGAAAATGGCTTCTACAGTACTCACTGTTGATTCTAATGTTGAGAGTGGTGGGTTAGTTAGGGAAATACTTTTGGACTAAATAGGTACTTTAAGTGTCCAGGCCCCAAATTGTGCCACACAAGATGTACCAATTCTCTCTGGGTTTTTTCGGAGTTCCTGTTTGGGATACCAAATCTGTTTTTTGTTTTGTTTTGTTCTCATCATTGCATAGCCAAAAAAAACAGCTTTGTGCATAAAACCCATTCCTATATTTATCCATAAGCACATGACTATTATTCTTTGCTTGTGTTCTCCTCTACTGATGTCTCATTCTTTAGTTAGGGCCAAACTGACCAAGAACATCTTGTTTAGTGCCTTTGAATGGCTAACTGCTCTCTAGACATAAAGTACTTTTTTAGCTGATTGTGCCAAGAGATCAGATTTGGAGATAGTTATAGGCACATGCTACAGTAGATGACCAAGATGAAAAATGGTACCCAGGAAAACATAAAAATCATTCACTTCGGGGTGTGACCTTTACATAGGCTGTAATGAGGGAGTAGGATGCAGTCTAGGGGGACAGTTGTGTAAACTGAGACCCCCCCGACCCCTGTTCCACAAAGGACCCCCTGAATAGTTTCCTCTAAACCCGAGTTACACAACCACGAGAAATAGAAATCACATGTTTTGCATTCCATCTTGCTCATGATGGAAGGCTTTTATTAGGAGGAGGGGAAGATATACCACAATACATCTTTAAAAGTATTGCAACATTCAAAATGTCAATATTGGTTTTAAATTATTGCATCATTTTCTGAAATAATGATTTGGCAAGAAATGTCATGAATTATAATTAATTTACGTATGCATTACATTCCACTTTCAAAGAAACCTTCTTTTCTCTTTCAAACATTGGAAATTAAATATTTATACTTATTGCGATTTCATATATACATAGTTAATATTGCCTCTCAAACTCACCTGCTCTCCAACATACGTCATTTTCACAGCTATTTATCACCTCATAGATTTGGGATTGTTTAGCTTGGACTGAAAATCCCCACCAAGGACCACATAAGGAGAGCATGAGGACTGAGCTAGTTCCATGTCAGCAGAATTCAGGAGGTAAATGGGGAATAAGTGGTTCCATTGCTTTAGGGACCTGTCCTTGTACTTTAATTCATTAAAGGATTTAAGAGTTTAGCTTTCATTCCTGAGACTTGAACTACTGCACACAACTGAAGAATAGTCACTATGTTTATATATAAAAATTTACCATTTCCCAGTTCAATTTATTTTTTAAAATAGTAGGGGTGGAAATATAGCTCTGTGGTTAGAGTGCTTGCCTAGTAAGCTCGAGCCCCAAGTTCGATACCCGGCACAAAAACAAAAAAAACAAAAACAAAACAAAACAAAAAACACAGAAGTAAATAAAATAGTTATAAACATACATGTCAGGGACCATGCCCTGTGGGGTCCTCATGTAAAGGTGAATGGGAGACTAGGCAGCTGCATGAGTTATTTTAATATGACAGGTTTGGAAAAATCATGAAAACAAGTAAAGAGGCCTAGAATGAAAAAAGAGAGTCTTTCCTGAAAATACACACTGGCCTCTATTTCTCTCCATTTTCACTAAGTAGAAAACTTCTTGGAATGTTTCTGATTTGGGTTTTGGGCTAGGTGAAAGTTTGGGCTAAAATTGTCAGTCACAGTAATGAGAGAGAATAAGCCCCAAGGGCTCCTTCCTGTCTTTGTCACACAGAGAGCAGTTCCGTGTGAAGACACCTCTGTCCGAGCACCAGTCCCTTCTCCCTGCCTTCTCCTCCCATCCCAAGTAATAATAAAAACAATAAGGGCAAACTTTTTAGCATTGTTTTTGTTAGAAACATTTAATTCTCTCTATGCATCTGAAATCATAGCAGATAGACTCAATTAGCCAAATGTGAAGTTAACTTTGCCTTCAGAATACCACTCCTCCATGAAGAGATGGGACAACAACAGCATTCCGAGAATGGCCTAGAATGAAGCATTCAACAGGTGTCACCTACAAACCTGAACATGGGATATTTTCAGCAGCATTTGCCACATGTTAAGTGAGAATTTTTTAGATATAGACAAGATTTGAATCTATCAGTAAATAACCCCCCAAAGAGCACGGGACTATTTCCTACCTGTGTTTTCATACCTTAGAAGTACTCAGTACACTGGAATGACATATTGTTTGTTATGAATGAATGAACAAATGAATGAGAAAATGAACAAATGAATAGTTGAAAGAACAAGAGATTGTGGAGTACATGAACTCTTTACAAATATGCAGAATGCCTTGACATTGTTGCTCCACTCTTTTGCTCCTAGTATTCATTCTCTCCCCTCCATTCTTCCTATGTGTAGCCCCTAACCATTCTTTATGAGTCAGCTCAAAAAGTCCACTCATTTGGGAAATGGACACCAACTCCTCAGAATGGCAGGATCACTCTCCTTCCAGAATTTATACACTTTCTTAAACCAGAGCTTTGGGCATCAGACTAGTACCCCTTTATTCATTGTGTATACCCAAAGCAGCATAATGTGCTACCCAATTCTAGGCGCTCAAAAATGTCAGGGAACCAATAAGTACGCAAAAAAGGTGGCTGAACACAGAAAAAATAGTACTTATGTGGAGTCACATAGTGCGGGAGGCATTTGGACTCATGATGTGAAAAGCAAGCCATACAAGCAAGTCGCTACGATCGGGCAGAGGCAATATTATTTTCATACCATTCATTAAACAATACATAGCGCGTACCCACTTACATGCCACTTTCAGGATGATAAACTGCCAATCAGAGCAGAAAAGGTCTCTGTCTCCTTGGGCCTGGACATCTAGTGTGTTCGAGGGATGATAACCAAATAATCAGACAAGTAAATGCATAAGAACCAACTGTGATGATTCGTTTTAATAGCTAGAAGTAGCCAGTCATAGTGGTGCATGCTGGCGCACCCATCCCCGCACTTGGGAAGCTGAGGCAGGATTGCCACGAGTTCAAGTCCAGCCTGGGCTACATAGTGAGTTCGAGGTCAGTCTGAACTATGGAGACTCCATCTAGGCTCTAAGGAAATAATGTTTGAAAGAAATGAAGGATGAACTAGAGTTAACTATGTGGAAATGGAAAAGAAAAGCATTTTACTCTAGGAACAGGAATACGAAGGCACTGTGGAAAGCAGAGGGATATGAAACATGGTGCATTCAAGAAACCAAAAGACCCATGTGCCAGAGTACAGAGATCTTCCTCAAAGAGTATTAGAAGGTATTGACTGAGATCAACACAGGATTTGGGGCCACGTCAATGATTTTATACTTCATTCTAAGAAGCAAACAAATATAAGGAAGTACTAAAAGGCTCAGGTAACATGATCAAATTGTGTAATACAATATATTATTAACAGTAACATCACTGAGAATTTATGGAGTGCTTGTTATGTACCAGGCAGTATGCTAAGGACTTCGTTTCATGCTCACTACACCACCATGAGGAAGGTTGCTGGTATTAGCAGTTTTAGCAGATGAGGCAACCGATGCTCAGAAATCGAAGCCAGAACTAGAGTGAAACAAGCTAAAGTCCATGATACAGGTATTCACTTTCGGGGCCATGCAAATGCTGACTACATTTGCACAACCCTGAGCACCTCCATAAATTGTGCATTCAAAAATTGACCATTGTCTCAAATCTGGTTTAAATAACCTGTCCTGGGTACTGCTGTTCATACATGATTAAAGTAGCTTTTGAACCCACTGGTGTATATCTCTTTAAAATTTTTCTCTATCTCTAAAGTTTTCTGAAATTCCAAGTGGGCACCCAGTGGCCTTCCTCATTACCGGCCTCCAATAAAAATGACATTATTTGCATTGAAAGATTAAATTTCATATTAGATTTCAAATTGTAAATAGTGAGACTCAGCTGAAATGAATTCAGAGAATGAAAACTGGTAAATTATAAAATTCATCTCATGGAATGGAATATCTTAACAGTATTCAGGAGATGACAAAAAAATGAGTTAAATATTTAAAAAGTAAACAGGTTTTGCCCATTAATTTTAAGCCAACAAAATGAAAATTAAATCTTCTAGCTGCAATTAGGTAAGTGGATGTCAATCAGATATGAACTGCTAAAGAAATTAGCCATGGGGCAGTCTTTAATCTATTTGGGCTTTTTTTTTGTAGGGTGGTAGAAATATAATCTGTTATCAGCACAGGTATGATTGAATTATTAATAATTTTGTGCAAGGCCACCTAGAAACCAGAGCTTGGGGACTCTTAAATCTATTCTAATTGAAACAGAGAACCAGTGGACTGGAAAAGACCCTGACTCTTCTTGAGATGTGTCACAGTATGTGACACGTGGGGTTTGCAACACGGTGGCAGCTGCAAGCTGACCTCTTGGCAAATTTAATCTGCAAATGGGTTCCTGTTTAAGATGGCTAATGCCTTCCATTATGATGGAGGCTTCCTTCTGTATTTTGGAAAACCCAGTTAAAAATATTTCATGCCAGGTTATTATGCAGATTGCCCAGCTAACAGGAAGATTATGGATGCAAATAAATCAGACTTTGAAATGAAGGGCTTTAGTGACCTCTTAAGAGGATAGTAATATGTGCATAATGGTAAGGAAAATGCTCCCAGATCATCAGGACAAGAAAAGGGTCACATTGTCATTGCTTGAATGTAGCAAGGTTGGGAAAAAAAAAAATCCAGGAACACTCTATAGACAAATGAACAGAACTGAAGAACTGTTCTGCCTACTACTAAGTTACCACCTAGTTTCTGATTTTAATACGAGGGAAATGTCATTGTCTCGGAGGATGGATGAGCTCCTTGTGGGACCCTGAGTGAGTCACTTAATCCCTTAGTGTAAATTTCCCTGTGGGAATAGTTGGTGGTTAGAAACAGCCAGGGTCACTCACCCTGGTCTTCCTGTGGCCTCCCAATGCCCTCTCTTAACCCCCAGGGAAATCTCTGCCCACTGTCATTTCTCCATGGGCCATCTGCCTTCTCTTTGTGACAGCCTCCAGGAGCTGATCTGAAGTATCTTAAGTATGTTTTGGAGGCTAAGAAGAGCACAGGCTTTATAGTGAGGGGAAATTGGGGCATCCCTCTTGGCATTTTTGTTCACATTCTCAATTATCAGCTTCTTCAGTTACAACATGAAAACGACATGAACCTTACAGGGCAGAGATTGCTAACCTCTGTTCATCAGTGTCTTAGCATCTCAATAATTGTTTCACAGGGCCCCTGTGTCCAAAAAGAATATCTAACAGTTTCTTTATTAATAGCTAGGACCAAGCAACTAGATAGATAATTTATTAATAATATAATTTAGTAATTACTTATTCATGGGATATGTGAGCATGTTGAGCGCTGCAAAATGTCCTCTAATTGCAATCAGATTAGATTTTGGAATCAGACTTCCTCTCCCCCACTGATTTTCCCACCACACTTGGTTTTCATCACAGCAATTTCTGATAACCAAGCTTTCCAAACACATGATATGTAGCAGGGTCTACTACTGAAATTATGTTTTGTCTTGAGCTAGAAGTTTGCATAGTATCTGATACAAATGTTTCTCTCAAGTTGTAAATCTCCCTCAGCCAAATCTCTGAGTTTGCTGTCCTGTCCTGAGGGACTTCAGATTGCTTTGGAACCATAGTTTTAAGTAGTATATTGTTTAAGTCAGAGGATGAAGTGTGAGAATATATGAGAACTTGGGTTTGGATATATTCATAAAATGATCCCTGTTGCTGTTCTTTCTGCTCAAAGGTTTTTGCTATGGTTGTATTTATTAATAAAGAAGGAAAACATGTTTTTTTTTCCTCCAGGGAATTAAATGCTGCCAAAATTTAATCAGTCAGTTTATATGCCTACCAAAGGATGGCATGCTATGGAAGTGAAGTGTATCCCCCAGAAACTGCACGATTAGGTTGGGGAACAGAGTAAGCAGAGGGCAGAAGAGTGAGCAATTGCTAAGTAATGAAGTAGCCCAGGATTTCAAAGGCATAGCAAATGCAAGTCATGCTGGGGAAGGCAAGAACACAACAAAGCCTTGATGAATGAACAGCTGGTAGACAAGGTCAGGGAGGAAGAGGGCTCACCCAAATTAAGGAAGTGTGGATCCAGGTGCTTCCCATTCTACAGCCAAAGCGTTGGCCCCTAGGGTGATTTCAGATCTAGTCTCCTTAGCACCTTCCCCAACTCTGTGAAGGCCAGACAGCATACTTGCTGTTGTAGACCTGGGAAGTCTGGAAGAACATTAATTTCTAAAGTGTTCTTAGACTACTAGGTACATGTTCATTTCTCTAATAGAAGTGTAAGTCAAACTTTGAGAAAACTTTGGAAAACATTAATTTTAACCAGTATGCTGGAGAGGCTCTGGGAGAAAGTGCTGCTTGAGCTGAGCATCAGAAAAGGGCATTAGACAACTTAAAATATATAGTACAATAGCCCACCGACTCATTTGTGAAAAGTACAGGTTTATGTTTAAAGTTTAACTTCTGATAATGGCAAATGATGTAGTCTTGCTAATTCATGGTAATACAATCACCTTCAGGTTTAAACTGATAATTTAGGATCCAAACAATTTCATATCTACATAATCTTCCTTTTATCTTTCCTGTTCCCTACCAGAATGGCATCCTTGTGCCATCCTCTGTCCCACTGGAATCACCTGAGGAGTCTGACTTTTCCGGTCTTCCTATTGACCTCTAGCCCTGCAGCGCCTCCTTCTGGTGCAATTCCTCTTGTTGCTCAAGTGTGGCTCATCTTTGGTCTATCCTGATGGCTCTTCTTTGCTAGGGCTGATTTTTAAAACCCGCTTATAAAGTGTATCTTAGTCCTTTTTGTGTTACTTTAACAGAATAGAAGAGACTGTGCAATTTATAAAGAACATAGATTTCTTACGGTTCTGGGGGAGGAGGTTCAAGGTCAAAGGGTAGTATCAGACGAAGGCCTACTTGCTGCATCATAACTTGGCAGAAGGCATCACACAGTGAGAGCGAGAGATCAAACACATACCCTCAAGTCATTTTTTAGTCAGCCTTAATCGAGACTAATGATTAATTAGTGAAGGTGAAGCCTTGATGACCCAAACATCTTCGTATTAGTCCCCACCTCCCAACACTGTTACATTGGGGATTGAATTCCCGTCATATGGTTTTGGGGGAAACATTTAAACCATAACAAGATGTAACTGACATTCATAAAATTCTCTAGCACTAAATGCACAATTTAATAAGTTTTTTTATTTTTTTAATTTAATAAGTTTTGACAAAGGAATATACAGTGTGTAACTACTACCTCAGTCACGATGTAGAATAATTCTGTCCGAAAGAAATATAATGTGATCCACACATGTAAGTTAAAATTTTCCAGTGGCTACATTTAAAAAGTATATATATAAGAAACATAAAATTGATGTTAATAATATATATTAGGTAGCTTTCACTTTAAAGTCTGGAACAAGACAAGGATGTCTGCCCTCACCACTCTTATTCAATATAGTTCTGGAAACATTACCCAGAGCAATTAGACAAGAGAAAGAAATAAAAGGAATAAGGATAGGAAAAGAAGAAGTTAAATTATCATTATTTGCAGATGACATGATACTGTATATAGAAGACCCCAAAAACTCCACCAAAGCACTCCTGGATTTAATAACCAAATTCAGCAGCATAGCTGGATACAAAGTCAACGCTCAGAAATCAATAGCATTCCTATACACAAACAACAGACTCACCAAGAAAGAAATTAGAGAAACAACACCTTTCAGAATAGCATCCACAGAAATGAAATACCTAGGAATCAATCTAACAAAGGAAGTAAAAGATCTATACAACGAAAACTACAGTACTTTGAAAAAGGAGATTGAAGAAGATATCAGAAAATGGAAAGATAGCCCTTGCTCCTGGGTAGGAAGAAGCAATATAGCAATATACTCCCAAAACTGCTATACAGATTTAATGCAATCCCAATTAAATTACTGATAGCATACCTCACAGAATTAGAGAAGACAATTTTAAAATTCATTTGGAGCCAAAAGAAACCTAGAACAGCCAAAGCAATTCTGGGCAACAAAAGCAAAGCAGGGCCATCACAATCCCTGACCTAAACCTATATTACTAAGCTACTGTAATAAAAACAGCATGGTACTGGCACAAAAACAGACCCCAGGACCAATGGAACAGATTAGAAGATGAAGAAACAGGTCCAAACACTCTCAGTCAACTTATCTTTGACAAAGGGGCCAAACAACCTCACTGGAAGAAAGATAGTCTCTTTCACAAATGGTGCTAGAAAAACTGGCTCTCCACATGGCGACAGTTAAAACTAGACCCGTGTCTTTCCCCATGCACTAAGCTAAAATCAAAGTGGATCAAGTATCTAAATATTAAAACAGAAACACTAAATCTATTGGAAGATAGAATAGGTAGAACTCTTGAAGACATAGGTGTAGGCAAGGACTTTATGAACAAATCCCCAGTTGCCCAGGAAATATCACAGAGAATCAACAACTGAGAATCAACAACTGGATCTTACTAAAAAGCTTTTGCACAGCAAAAGAAACTACCAACGGAGCAAAGAGACATCCCACAGAGTGGGGAAAAATTTTTGCCAGCTATTCCTCTGACAAAGGACTAATGTCTCGAATATATAAAGAACTCAAAAAAAACAAACCCCCCAAATTTAAAGACCCAATCCAAAAGTGGGCAGCTGAAATGAATAGACACTTCTCAGATGGAGAAGTAGAAACAGCAGATAAGACATATGAGAAAATGTTCAACATCACTGGTCATTCGAGTGATGCAAATTCAAACAACCCTGAGATTCCACCTCACTCCAGAAAGAATGGCTATTAGCAACAAATTAGTCAATAACAAATGCTGGAGGGCTGTGGAGAAAAAGGAACCCTTCTCCACTGTTGGTGGGAATGTAGACTGGTGCAACCAATATGGAAATCAGTGTGGAGATTCCTCAGGGAACTAGGACTAGAGATTCCATTTGATCCAGCTATTCTCCTTCTTGATGTCTTCCCAAAAGAATTAAAAGCATCATACTTCAGCGATATATGCACACCCATGTTTACAGCAGCACAGTTTGTAATAGCTAAATCTTAGAAACAGCCCAAATGCCCATCAACAGTAGAATGGATAAAGATAATGTGGTTTTTTTATACAATGGAGTACTACTCTGCCATAAAGAATGATAAGCTTGAGATATTCCTAAGTAAATGGATGCATCTTGAGACCATACTCTTAAGTGAAATAAATCGGACACACATGTTTAAATACCACATTGTTTCTCTGGTATGAGAAACTGAAAGTGTAAATAAAGACTAAAATGTATTATATTGGGAAAGGGAAGAAAACGTCCAAATGGGAAAGGGAACAAGGGAGGGGAGGAGCAGAGGACAAGAGAAACAAGAAATGGAAGGAAAAAATGGAAGCAAAGCTTTTGTAAATAGGAAGGGAGGAGCTGATGAAGGGAGGGGAGGGGAATGTGAAAAAAAGAAGCAACAAGATATATCATGTACAGGTACAAATCCCCTACGATGAATGTTATCACTATGTACATCTAAAATGTACCATTAAAATAAAATTAAATAATAATAATAATATTTTAGGGCTGAGAATGTAGCTCAGTGGTAGAACACACACAAGAACATGCCTAGCACGAAGGAGGCCCTGGGTTTGATCCTATTACTACCAAAAATAATAATAGTAATATGTTTAACACAGTATATCTAAATATCATTTTGACATGTAACCAGTATAAAATATTTAAGTGTATTTCACATTTTTTCACATTAATTTGAAGTGCATATTTTACATTACAGCATTACAGCATATCACGCTTCAGATACTCTATTTTCATCAGAAACACTTGGTTTGTATTTAGATATTATAAAATTCACAGTTGAAAAAATAAATTCAAATACCAAATAAAGTCGTTTCAAATACACTTTCAAATTTCCTATTACAACTTTTTTTTTTTTTTTTTGCGGTACTGGAGATTGAACCCAGTGCCTCACGGATGGCAGGCAAGCACTGTACCAATGAGCTATAACTTCAGCTCTTTTAAACATTTTATTTGGGGGCTGGGGATTCAGCCCAGCGGCAGAGCGCTTGCCCGGCAAGCACAAGTTCCTGAGTTGGATCCCCAGCACCTCCCCAAACTTTTTTATTTGGAACTAGGATCCAACTAAGCTGCCCAGGCTGGCCTTCAGATTGCTATCGTCTCCTTAGTAGCTAGGATTGCTAGCATGTTGCACTATGCCCAACCTCATTGCAGCTTCTAATTTCATTTAGATAGATTGTAATATAAGTTATACACTATTTAAAGTCCAGAGCTTCCATCACATTGGTCACATGGCAATGTTCAGTAATCATGCCTGCTACCACCTGCCACCACCATACAGTCACACAGACCACCGTACGGAAAAGGAGGGAGAGCATGTCTATCATTCCAATGGATAGAGAAAATAAGGCATTGAAGCACAATGGAATACTGTTTTGCCATAAGAAAAGAAAAATTTGAGTCATTTGTAGGAAATTGGAGCACTTCGAGATCATGATGTTAAGTGAAATGTATCAGACCCGCAGGCTTAAATATTGCATGGTTTCTCTTACATGAGAAACCCAAAGTATAAATAAAGAGCAAAATGAAAAATAGATCACGGAAAGTTGGGAGATAGATCTGTTTCCTGCTTTTTAAAAATCAACCCTATCTTGCCATCACTGGGCATCACCAACCAATAATTTGTCATTCGTCTCTATAGTGTTGTCCTTTCCAGACTGTCATACACATGTAATTGTGTAGCCTCTAGTCTTTTATTTCTGGCTTTTTTCACTCACCATATTGCCTTATCCATGTTAGTGGTGAGTTCTTTTTAATTGCTGAATAGAATCAAATTGCGTAGATGTACGATAGCATTAACCAGCTGGTGGGTATTTGGGTTGTTCCAGGTTAGAGCTTTTATCAATGAGGTTGCTACGAATATTTGAATATGAACATTAGTATGGGCACCTATTTTTATTTTGTGAGGATATATGTTCTTATTTCTCCCTGAAAAGTATGTAGCAGTGGATTGAATTGTGTGTATTTAGCTTTATAGCGTATGGCCAAAATTATCCCAAGTGCCATTTTGGGTTCTCATCAACAGCATGTGATAGTTCCGGTTGCTCCACATCCTCACTGACTCTTCTCACAGTCTCAGTAATTCTCCTAGGGGTGGAGTAATGCTGATCGTGTTCCTAACTTGCATTTTTTCAAGGACTAATAATGTTGAACATCTTCTTCAGATACCTATTTGTCATTTGTAGATTTTTTTTTTTTTGGTGAAATGTTAATTCAGATATTTTACTCCTATCTTTGTCTGGATGTCTTTTAGTTACTGGTTTGCAAGAGTTGCTTTACATAGTCTTGCTCCAAACCTTTATTGTATATCTTACATTCATTTTCTCCCAGTCTCAGACGTGACCTTTTGTATCCAGTTCTCATGCTAGTGTTATTATCTGCTGCTGCTGACTCTGGTTTTACAGTGACATTCAGTACAATGTCCACGGGTCCATTTTGACTTCTGGCACCATTGAGCCTGCCATTGTGTTCGCAGCTGTATCTGCTTTTCTCTCAGGGAGCTGTGGGCAGTTTTAGCTGTCTCTTCCGTCCTACACAGAAGTTGCAGGACTCCAAGCAGGTATCCTCGGCCAGTCTATGTGATGAGTGTTGCAGTCATTACTCAGACATCATGTTGGGTACACATAAGGTTTCAAGAAGCTTGCACCTCTCCAGCCTGTGCTAGAGGCACACGGTTCTGCTGCTTTCTGTAGAACTCCTATCAGTAGTTTCTTTCCCACACATCTAGGACCGAGTTTGCAAAGCCTTATCGGCAACTCAGTAGCTCTCCAGTCTCTAGGATTGCACTTCCATTCCTCCTTCCTGTCGCTTGGTCAAACTTTGGTCTCCTTGCATAACATTCTTAAACAATCCATTGTTGTTCTTTCCTTTTACTTCCTCATAGAACAAATACCAACCTTTCATTCTTCCAGAAATTGGTCATCAGTATTTAAAGCCAAGCTTGGGTCTTCTCGAAAATCTTTCTTCCCCTCTCTCAGGCACCAGGCTTTTATACTGATAACCCACAGACTCTATGATTAATAACCCCATTATAAGTTATAAGTCTAGTTAGGAACTCACAAAGAATATAGCCAGTTACAGTGGCACATGTCTGCAATCACAGATTCTGGGGAGTCTGAGATGGGAGAATTGCAAATTCAAGACCAATCTAGGCAACACAGCAAGACTCCAACTAAAAAAAATAAATAAACAAAACAACAACAAAACAAGAGAATGTAATACTCTATCTTAGTCTCTGTCCCTGAGATGCAGGTCCAAGGGAGAGTGGGAGTTACCTCTTAGTTCTGCAAAACATTATCCTACTGTAGTTGGTTCTCCGTGGCAGGATCGGGGGTGAGTAAAGGTCAGTTCCTGCAAAGACAAGAGTATCACTAATGATTTAAAGGCAGGAAAGCCCAGAGCGTATTTGGAACAAACAATAATGATCATCACATTGATCGTGCTGCCCGTAGGATGTACCATTTGGTACTCCTTAGTACCATGTGTCAACTCCAGCTTAAGCTTTTCTCTCCTATTATAATCTAAAATTGATAGTTATTATAGTATTCTTATTGACTTTAACTTTATGGAAGTCAAACAGTTGATAGCATCACCAGGGTTTAAACTCCAAGTCAGTCTGACTTTTAAGCATGTATTCTTTTTATAGTGAAAATATTATAACATGCTTTTCCAACCCAGATATCAAAATTAATATTAAATTTCAAATGTATTTTATAAATTCTACATGCATACTTTTGAGTATCTAAACTACATGTTAAACAGCTCAATACGTTCTACTCACACTTCAGACATTTAAACACCAAGAATCTATTAATATAGCTATTACTACTAGACAAATTTGGGTAGAAGTCTTAGGTCATTTTTTTTTGTTTGTTTGTTTTTTTTTTTTTTTGGTGCTGTGGATCGAACTCAGGGCCTTATGCTTGCAAGGCAAGCACTCTAACCACTGACCTAAAGCCCCAGCCCCCTCTTAGGTCATTTTTAAACTCACTTTAAAAGGATCGATCATAAACAACTTTGCATTGTATTAAAAAAAACACTGCTATAATTTGTTTATTTGTGTTAAAACAAATATTTCGTTTCAAAATGAATGTGTATAAAGCAGTTTAACTGATAGGCTTTATTCTAATCCATTTATCAAAAAGCCTATTTTGATAATATCTGAGTCTACTTTTCAGTGATCTGTCCCATCATTACTAACAAATTCTTTTTCACATTATCAGAATTATTTTTGCAAAGAGAGGAATAATAAAATTCCAGTCCATACATCTTAAAAATATTTTACATCTAACACACACACAAATTTTATAGCTCATGTAGCAGGCAATGTCTAAAAAGTTAGAGACACTAAATCTCAAAAACATTTAAATATCTATATAAACACAGTGTCTTTTAGATTTTTTTGTAAGAAAAGTAATTGGTAAACATCTTTACCTTTAGTTCATGCTTGGTCATTTCCTGTGGTCACTGTGGAAGAAGTGAGTACAACTTTATAACCAATTGTGAAGTGGGTCTGTCTTTGCAAAAATATTACATTCCATGTGTAAAGAACAATTCTTAGAATTACCGTGGGGTACAAATTTGTGAAATCAATTTCTGTACTTAAAAACATAAAACAGAGACTACTAAACAGTCCAAAACTATTATAGTTGAATAGTCTAAATATGAGCCAATAGTACTACACTAAAAATGTCCAAAAATAAGGCCTCTGAAATAAGTATTTCTATTCTTTAAAAAAAAGGCATAATAAATGTACATCATTGTACATATAAAATTGTATGATCATTGTACATATAAAATTCATCAGTTTAAACCATTCTAGATGATGTGTCTGAGGTAAATGACCTGGTTTTTCTTCTGTCAACATCCCCTATCGTTTTGGAGACATTTTCTTGTTATGCACATGACAGTTGCTACTATAATGGCAATCTGCACAGCTCCAGTAATGGCTGCAATAAGAACCTGAGTTTCTACCTACTCGGCACTACATAGAGAATACTGTGAAGTCTTGTCTTTCCACAGTGTTGTCCGGTGTAACCAGATTCACATCTGCAAGAATCCTTCTGAGTAGAATAGATGAATTCACATTTTCCATGGATGCAGAAACCACTAAGGATTTTCAAGGCAAGGCATGTGGTTTCCAATGTAAATATCTTCTCTTTGATCACTAGCATCTTTCACATCTGGTCGATATTGTAGTCCATCTTCTTTCCCAAAAATCTAGTATCATCTGTGTCTGTGCAATGGCCAAGGTGCCTTATTTCATTTTGTTCTTGAAAGCATACGCTCTTGACCATTGGAACAGTGATTCTCAAACCGTTTGGTCTGAGGACCTGCTTACAACCTGAAAAAGTTGAGGACTCCAAACAGCTTTCATTTATGTGCTTAATATCTGTTGATACTTTTTTTAATAAATTATTGATTGATTCATTTCAAAACAATAAACCCGTATTATATATTCACATCAGTAACTATTATGCACATTACTATGTCCTTCAGAACAAAAGTTAGTAAGAAAAAGTAGCACTGTTTTATATCTTTTGCATATCTTTTTACTGTATAGGTTAATAGAAGATGGCTGAGTTCTCAAGCTTGCCTCTGCATTCAGACTGTAACCTTTGAAAACTCCACTATATACTCCTGAGAGAACAAGCATAAAGAAGGCAAATAATAATTTAGTATTATGAAATAGTTTGGGTTTGTGGGCTCCCTAAAGGAGTTGCAGGGGTCCCCTAGAAATTCACAGATCACAATTTGAGAAGCGTTGCATTAGGAAAATTACAGATACATTGATTCCAGTGTAGGGAAGAAATGGGCTTTGAGCTGGGAATTGCAGAGTAGGACCAGATCATGGGAGGATGACCAGGAAGTTAAGGAGCTTGGATCTTGTTCTGAGTGCACTGGGAAGACATGGACGGCTTTCAACTTGATTATAGCTTTGTATGTGGACAATTAGTCTGTCAAAAAATGAGCAGGGTGGATTGGAAAGAGGATAGAGAATAGCAATCACTAAGAACACTATAAAGAGGCAGTGCACTATTATATATCTGGAGCCAGACTTCAGGATTTTTGTGACAATTAAACATGGTAATCAATACAAACTGCACAGAACAAAGGCTGAGGCAAAATAAGCACTGTTTGTATTAGAAGCATTTGTAGTAGATGTAGATGTTTTTAATGTTAGCAGTGATACTACTGCTATTACTACTAGTATTAGATGAGCAGAACTAAAAATCTGAACTAGGCAGAAGTAGACATTTTGGAAAACTGTTCATAGAGTATACGTGATGTGATCCAAAAACACAGTGAATGTTTTAATTAAAAAAGTTTATTGCAGCAAAAAAGACATTGCCATTAATTTCACCAAAAATATTCCCTCTTGCTTCGAATGCACTTAGCCCGTCATTCTTGCCACTTTTTGAAGCAGTTCTAGAAGTTCTTTTTCGAAGTTCTTTAGTTGTGTTGTCATAGCTGCACTGATGTCCTGAATCCGTTCAAACATTTACCTTCCATAGTCATTTTGACTTTGGGGAAGAAGCAGAAGTTGCACAATGATGGATACAGTGAATAAGGTGGATGAGGACACGCCGTAATGGTTTTAGGAGACCGACTTTCCACTGGATGGTGCTCAGTAGCAAAATTCACCACAACTTTGGTCATACCTCACACAGACCCTCACAAACAGGACTTCCAGAACTGCTCCAGAAAGTGGCAAGAATGATGGAATAAGTGTGTCGAAGCAAAGGGAAGTATTTTGGTGCGAATTGATGGCAATGTGTCTTTTTTTGTAGTAACTTTTAATTTGAATACATATATATTTTAAACAGCCCTTGAGAGTTGTTGATTGATAAAGGGGTGAGGAAATAAAAAATAAAAAGATAGTAGTATTTTGCCGTTTGACTAATATAAGGACTCAGGAAATATTCCGACAGCATATTCTCAATAAACATTTGAAAGAGAGGGAGGGAGAAGGGAAGAATAGAAGGAAATGGAGCCTACTGGGGGCAAAGAAGGTGAGTTTGGGAACACTGATTCTGAGGTACCTGTCTAATGTGCATATGGTGAGACTTTAAGTAGATAACACACTGTCCTGTGCATCAGTTCATGTCCATCCAACGTGCAAAGATCTTTCAGAGATTTGTTTCAGCACATATTGGATTTTACTCTAATATTTTACTACAGCTTGCTGGTCAATGTGTTGGGAACCTGATTACCTTTCTAATTTCATATTAAATCAACCTCCTATTTCCCAATATTTCAGTTCCTGAACCCTCCAACCTGTCTCTCATTTGGGGTATTTGCACTACAATTTTGTTTCTTTTTAATGCCCCATGCGTCACACCAACCCTCAACATACTTGGCTCCTTTGAATTAGCTGAAATGTTTGCTCCACGGACAGCCCTTTCCTGATAGTTTTATCTGAGCAAATTTCCCTTCCTTACATTCTTGCCTTTCACCAAATTCTATTCGTTATCTTTCAGACTGAAAGCTTCATGAGGACAGGGAATTTGAATTATTGACTTAACACTTCAATCCTCAGAGTACAGTTGGTTCCCCGTATCTGTGGGTTCTGCATCTATGGAACAAACTAAAGATGGAAAATATTCATAAATAATTTGAGTCCCTGCTGAATGCATATAGACATTTTCCTTGTCATTATTCCCTAAACAATACAGCATAATAACTTTTACATTGTATTAGTTATTATAAGTAATCAAGAGATAATTTAAAGTATTTGAAATGTTCATTGGTTACATGCAAATACTATTGTTATAGTTTGTATCTGGATGTCCCCCCGAAGTCTAATGTGCTCCTAAGTGGAGTATTTGGGAGGTGATTGGATCATGGGATCAATGATGGGATGGGATCAATGGGATTAGCCTAATACTCCTAAGTGGAGTATTTGGGAGGTGATTGGATCATGGGATCAATGATGGGATGGGATCAATGGGATTAGCCTATTGATGAGTTTATAGTTAAATATGATGTTGGGAGGTGGAGTCTGGTGGGAAGAGGCGGGAGTCTGGTTGGAGTTGTGGGTGTCTGGGGGCAAGGCATGGAAGGGTTTCTCCCCTCCCCGCTCCTCCCTTTACTCTCTGCTTCCTGTCTGCCATGCCATGAACAGCTTCTCCTCTGCCATGCCCCTGTGCCATGCTGTCCTGCCTTGGAGCCAGCGGACTCTGGACTGAAACCTCTACAAACTGTGAGCCAAAATAAACCTCTCCTCCTTTAAATTGTGGGTGTTGGGTGTGGTGTCTCAGCTATGAGAAAGTGATTAAGGCAACTATGTTATTTGGCATAAGGAACTTGAGCACCCACAGATTTTGGTATCGTTGGGGGGGTCCTGGAATCCATTTCCCACAGATATCAAGGGATTATTGTGTTTGTTTCATGAGTGTATAAACGGAATTCAAGAGATTGGTTAAAATAGAAAAAACAGCACTGGGAATGTAGGGGCGTCTGTACTTCGGTTTGAATTCATTTAAAATATTTTAAGTTAGCACCAACAAGCAGCAATTTACAATGGGAACTTCTGGTTTGTGTTTTACTTTAAAATAGGGTTGCTCGATTTGTGAAATCTCCTCACTTATATTTACTCCTGTTGTCAGCTGGAACACTAACTTCTGAGACAGCCGAGGTGGCATCAATAACACAGAAGCACGGTGCTCCCTCGCAAATGGCAGCAGCCTGTCCCTGGCCTCAGAGGCCCAGCGATGAGTGACTCCCAGAGTCCTCTCTGCGGCTTCTGCGCCTGTGACCACTCCGCCTTTGTGTGTTCGGAGGCCCAGGGACACACTCTGCATGAAGCAGACGAGATGGGCTCAGGTGTATTTTCTGCCTGACACTCACTCCAGCCCGTATTCTTCGGGTTGACCTACCTACCAGCACGTCTCATCTGCGGGTGGTGAAAATGAAACCACCCTTAAAGGAGTCTCGCTATTTCCAGTAAAGCGTCTAACAAAGGAAGGGCACAGCTCAGTACATTTTAGGTTCTCCAGCCGTTCAGATAGGTCATTGTCAGGTTGAGCACTACAGAATTCCTTTTTGAAAATAATTGTCTTTGGGAACTTTGAAGTTGTTGCTGCGTTGTTTTTTAGGGGCCAATGTTACAGCAAAGAAAAATCCAGTGATGTTCCTATACTTACTGCCATTAATATACATGGATGTCATATATCCATCCTCTGTTTTCTTCCAGAAAGCTTTTAGCATATTATTTTAATCCTTGATGTTCTGAAAATATACAACACTTATGTAGTTGTAGGTCACTTAAAAATAGTGTGGATAACCAATTAGTCCTCTTAGTCTTAAGGACTTGCATTCTTCGATTGGAGAATATTTTCTTTAAGCATTTCTTCAATAATTTATTTCCTTCTGATTTCCTGATTCTCTTTGTTAACTGGGTGCCAGGTTTCAGATATTAATCTCCTAATCTTATTGTAGCTGGCTTTTCACTACTTTATCTTTTTGTCCTACTTTCACGAAATGATCTTGTCTATACATTCTACCTTTCAATGATTTAAAAGACAATTTGCCATTTTTTAATTCCATGAGTTTTTTTCTTCTAATCTGCTTATTCCTTTTTTAAATAGTATTTTTCCCAATTTGTAGATTTATTCCCATTTAAAATATTTCTGCATATACTAATTGAGATTGGTTTATTGTCACGAAAGTATGCCCATTCCTTCCAGGATCTTTTTTATGTTTATTTATATTGATCTTTATTTTTCCTTCACATTGTAGGTTTTACTCAATTGACTAGATGATCTCACACTGCCCAGTCATATGTGAGAATGAATGTGTAGCATGGTTGGGTGAACATGAATAGAACTTATCGACTGGCTGGTTTCATTAAAGAGTGAGCAGGCACAGAGGGGATTCTGCATTTGGGGGAGTTTACATGCCGAATGCGGAGCACCTCGCTCTGCAGACCCAGCTCCCACACTTAGCACCAGATCCTCTCCAGACCATTTATATTATTTTTCAAAAGGAAGGACTGTCTAAGGTAGAATGGGAAGAAGAGTTGAGCAGTAGGGATGGAGGCCAGCTGAGTCAATTTTTCTCTCAATGGATTTTGGGTCCCCTTCGTCTTTCAGGTCTCACTTCCCGCCATGTTTGGCTAAGTCCTAAACTCTCCAGGCTTTAGCAAGGTACATGCATTTTCTCATTAGTTGTGCCTTTCATCTGTTGTCATCCTTCCATCTACTTTTCTCGTCTCAGAAACTTATGAAATCCAGTCTATTTCATGTCCTTCTTTATAGTCTCTTCATTGTTGTGAAGTTCTATCTATTTTTCCTCCTTTACTATCATTTTAAAGAGTCCTTGGAGGAAAAAAGAGATGCACAATGGAGTACTACTCTGCCATAAAGAATGATAACTTGAGTCATTTGTAGGAAAATGGATGCACCTCAAGACAATAGTGTTGAAAATAAATCAGACACACAAGCTTATAGTGCACAGTTGGACTTACATGAGAAACCTAAAATATAAACTAAAAGGCATAGGAGTTGGGAATTTACCTCGGTGGTAGAGCACTCGCCTAGCAGTTGCGAGGTCCTGAGTTCAGTCCCCAGCATGCTCCCCCAAAATTAAAAGGCAAAATAAAAGATAATTAATAGGAAACAGGGAGATAGACCTTTTGCAGAAGGGAAGGGGACCAAGAAATGGCAAGAAGGGGAGAGAGGAAAGGGATGAAAAAAATTAAGATGTATTATGTACATGTACCAACTTCCCATGATGAATGTGATCATTATATACCGCAAACATGTACTAATAAAAAGGCTATATATATATTTCTTTTCCTACTTGGTGAAAGTCAGGAACAACTATTACCTTTTAAAGAGGGTAAGCCAGTCTTTCTTAGTTGTTGTGCTTCTGTATCCTGGAGCTTTTGTTTGAAAGTAGAAAAGCCATCTTCTCTGACAGTCTAAGCCCCTGTGTTCCCGCAGTTACACCAGTGAGTTTCTCTCTCAGGTATTGACAGTCCCCTCTGAGGCCTTAAAATCTTGGAATATTGAGTTTTATTTCATGTGTAGGTGTGTAATGTTCTGAATCATGGGGAAGTGAATCACCAAGAAATAAATGCTCTTAAAAATTTTTAAACAACAAACAGTCCAAGGATTTCTTTATAGTCGAACACATTTTTTCAAAGAAAAATCATTCTGGTATTTAGGTGTTCTCTCCAAAGAACGATGGGAACGATAGCTCTTTGATGTTTTATTGAATAGTTCGTATGTATTTACCAAATAGAGGCCTGGAACAGATTTCCCGAGGAAAATGTAAATGGAGTCATTATGATGTGGAGCCAAGTAAAGCTGGATTTGAACCCAAGATCCGCCACACTCTTCTTGCTCTAAGTTAACATCTCTGAGTTGTGATTGCCTCAATGATAACCAAAAATACCACCTTTAGGGCATCACTCCTGAGCAACAGCAATAATGAGCACATACAGAAATGAGCACAATGCTCGGCAGGTTCTAAGCACCTGTCGAAGGGCAGCTGATGCCATTATGAGGTAAACAGGCTTTGTGATGTCATTGCCTGTCTTCTTCTTACACACACACGGGCACACACATTTACTTTTTTGTAGATGTATCGAAGATTGTGTAACTCCACATATCTTAATCTCTTTTACTATCTCTCCCTGTCCCTCTGCTTTTGTTTAAGCTCATCTCCTTTTGCTCAGAGCATTAGAAAACTAAGCCAGCCCACCACCTAGTCAATACTAGCCCGGATGCATTGTCAAACATTAATGCTTCCTTGGGGCTGTTTGTTTTGCCATTTTAACAATTACTTATTGAGAAAACACTCGCTAGTCTGTGACATAACAGATTTTGATGTCTCCCAATTATGTGCACATTAAGGAATCTATGAATTAAGGCTATTGTGCTTTCTTGTGGTAGAGATGAACTTTCTAGCTCCATCTTTGCCTAATGAGGTAGAGTCTAGGAGCTGGGAAGATAGGATTCTTTTGACAACATTTATTTCAGGAGAAGCTATAAATGTACTACAAGGTGGTATGAAAACATGCAAGTATTGCTTAATTTGCAATGGATTTATTGGCTTCAAGCATATTAATAATTATTTACAAATGGTGGAAAGAAAGTTCTAGGCTTTCATCTAACAAACTGCCATCATTATTGAGCCCTACAATACATAAAGTACTGAAACAGCACAAAAATCTTCTGATGAGAGCTGGAGTTAATGTATGCCTTTAACAAACTTCCGTGTGTCAGGCACTGTAGTTAGGCACGGGGAATCCATAGTGAATAACAAAGACATGAGTCTCTCAGGAGTTTGCTGTGTCCTGGAGGAAATAATCCCTACATGAACAAACGACTATGCCAGTTCTGGGGCTAGTGCCTTAGCCTCGTTAGGTACAGAGACAACAATAAGACATAGCCCTAGCTCTGAAGATCTCAAAGAAGAAAAGAAGAGGATGACCAGACACTAGGGGGTCACAGAGGAAGAGCACCATCCTCAACCTACTTTTAGGAAGCTTGTGAATAAGCAAAAGGAGGAGAGGAGGAGAATTTCAGGAAGAAAAAAATATGAACAAAGTTCAGAAGTAAAGGAACATGACAAGCTGGGAAATCCTAACAGTCTGCATGAGGTTTCCAGTGTGGACTGTGAGATCCTGATTAATACCGTATGAAGTAAGGATAGAAAAGGAGACAGTAACCAGTTCTCAAGGATCCATTAAGCTCTATTAAGAGTCTTGGATTTGTCTTTTCCAAAAAGTTACAGGAGGCCACTCAAGGTGTGTCAGCAGGGCACCTGGCATGCTCAGATCTGGCTTTAGGAGGTAATCATGTTTGGGGCAACACAGAGAATGGAAGGTCTGCCACAAGGCTAGGTCAGGGGAGCGCAGCTCAGAGATGATGGTGGCCTACACTAAATTAGTGGCTGAACACTAGTGGACAGATTTCTAAGGTTGCTAAGGACCTGGAATTTATAGTACTCTCCAGCTGTCAGGCTATAGGAAGAAGGAGGACATTAGCAATGTTTTCTGAATTTCTACCTTAGGCAGCTAGACGGATGGTGAGCCCCATTAGAAAGACAGAAAGAGAAGTGAGTTTCTTAATCTGTGTATTTTTTTTTTCAGGTAAAGTAGGCGTTAATTACTTTATCATCTTGTCTACAGTACTGTAAGTACTGGATACCTGGCACAAGGAAGGTGTTTAATAAACATCAGCAATTAATTTTACGTACAAAGTTTCATAGAAGTTAACTGTAGGAAGTTGGAAGAGAGGGTGTTGATGGGAATTTCAGAAAAGACTCCACAGAGCTCTTATGCTGGGGCTTAAGCGCTGAGGACTGAACCACTAGGGAGTAAGTGAAGGGGTGAAAGTTAGGAAGACATTTTGGGCAGAGGGCACAGCAGGGGCAGAGCTCAGAGTGGAAATGGCCCACTGTTTCTGGAGCAGAGGATCTGTGAAAGGGGTAGCCAAAAATGATCGAGGAATCTAGGACAGGAATAGATGATAAAGGCCCTAAAAACCAAGCTGGAGCCTGTCATCCTGCGTGCCAGCCATTGACAGTTTTTTTGCAGAACAAAAGTATCCTACCAAATATAAATATGATCACTTTAATATAGAAAAATCTGCTTTCAACAAAGTTAGATTAACTTCTTCGTGGCAGGATTTGTCAGGGCTTTTTTAGTGTGAATTGGGTATCTCTGAAGGAGAGCTATGCCATGCATTTTATTGCAAATTCTGCATTGCTTTTCCCACAAGAAAGATGACACCTCAAAAAAGGAAAGAAAGAGGAAAGGGAAAAAATGGGAATTTATATACATATACCTGCTGTAAATAGGGAAGGGGAGAGCAGAAGGGAGGGGTGGGGAAGGGGGGCAGAACCAAGATACATCATGTACAGGTACAAAATAACTATGATGAATGTGACCATTATGTATACAATTTACCAATACATGCTCTTGGTAAAAACAAAACAAAACAAAACAAAACAAACAAAAAAACTCACACTGATGAGTCTCGTCGTGGGGTTTAGGAAACTGCTCTAGGCAACAGGGAACAATGGAAGGGCATGGAGATGGGGGAGCCAGAGCTTAGAGCTAGAAAGACCACACCTACAGTGAGGAGGGTAAACTGGTTGAGCTAAAGACAGAGGTTTGATGACCAAAGAAGTTAAAGGACAGAAAAGACAGCGAATTTATATTTGCCGAATGGGGACAGTGGAGGGGGGATAGACAAGGCCTCACATACACATGCTCGCGTATGTGTATGTGTGTTTTAATAATATATGAGCACTCAGCACATGCTATTTCCAGCCTGTAGAAGCAAAGCGAGGTTTTATCAAGAAAATTCTATAGCTCTTTACCAATATAAGATACAATATTTGAAAAGTTCTTTTGCATTTATGATGCCCATTGGCCCTCCCGTCCATCCCGTGAGACCGTTTTGAAATTAGTTACCCTGCTGAGTGTAGCAGGATGAGCGAAGTGAGGCACGTCGCCAGAGGAGGTGAGAGGCAGGCTTCTGACCCTGCTCTTCGCACTCTGAGTACCGCTGTCTTCATTCTGTCAGGCTTCCCAGGTCCCTGAGATCTGATAGACAAGTAGTAGTTGCCCAGGTTGGAAAAAGAAGTAAAATCTTTTTAGTTAGGAGGAAAAGTACAGAACAGGACAGAGCGGCAGAGATATAAATGGTTAATCCGGTCTGGGAGTGGCATTGTGGCAAAATAATCTCCCCGTGAGTCCTGGTGTCTTCAAGTCAAGATGAACTCCACATGCATGTGACCCATGCAGTGATAGGAAACGCACTCATAGAAGCACCTCGGGCTTGGTGTCATACTCTGCTGTCACTGTCTTTCAATCCCGAGTACATTTTGAACAAAGGACCCACGTTTTTACTGTGGATCCAGCTCTACAAACCATGAAGCCCGTCCTGCTTCGGGGGCTAGGTGAGGTGTTCAACTTTCCATTTCACTTTCTATGACTGTTCCCACTTAGCTGGCCGCCTCTAAGTTCTTACACTGTGCTCAGTCCACCCTTGATTAGTCTCATATTTGCACGACAACGTAAGTTTTAATTGTCATCTCTGCAATCAAGTTGTGAGCTCCTTTCTATTCTTTTTGTGGGGGGATGGTGCTGGGAGTCGAATTTAGGGCCTCTCACATGCTAGGCAAGCACTCTACCACTTGAGCTAAATCCCCAGCCCCACGAGCTCCTTTCCAGTACCTCGAAAGGTTAGTGCTAAGTGCACAGTAGGCAGGTGGTAAATATTTCATGTTGAATGAATGTATGCCCTCACCATCAGCTCCCTGGCATCAACAGTTCCATCCTCCTTTGTAATGGAACCACGTCTTTGGTTAATTTTAAAAAATAAAGAGCAGATTTGCTAAAATAATTCAAGGACAAGCACTGGGCTAGTACATAAATTCAGCGTCCACGCGGCCAATGACAGGACACATAACAAAGGCAGTACCTGACATTTACTGGGAGTGTGTTTTGTGCTCTTCACTGCTTTAGGGATTTCATGTACGTTAAGTCATGTAAATTTTACAAATACCCTATTATGTGGATACTAGTATTATTTGTTTTGCAAATGAAATTAAGATACAACATGATTAAGTAACTTTTCTGTGATTACACTGCTAGGAAATATCAGAGCCAAAATCTGAACCCAAACAATCTATTTCTGAAAAGTCATGTCTTTAACCATTTGTCTATCGCACTTTACAGACTTGTCATAGGAAGGAGACTCACATCTGGCCTTATACCATTATCCACCATATATGTGACCTCTGCTTTTATTCTCCATGCAAGAATACACATGGGAGATGGTGGTACTGTAATTCTAAACTGGTCTTCAACTTTGTACCTTTCTTGGGTCGCACATCCGGAGTTCTTTTTTTCTTTTCTCAACTCTTTCTAAAATAGAATGAGTCAGCATTTGGAAGCAGAAAGTACTCTAAACTGTTGGGGGTTTTTTTGTTTGCTTGTTTTGATTTGTTTTGTTTTCTGTGGAGAGAGTTTAAAATCTTTATTCAATTCTCAAAATGATCTGTGATCCTAAAAGTTTATAGTCCCTTCCCAGAACAGGTGCTACTTTTCAGATGTAAATTCATAGGACTTTGGTCTTCATCCTTTATTCAGTCCTTGTACTTCTGTCAGATGCCAAATGGAAATTGCAAAGGTCTCTATTTGAGAGATGTTTAATATAATTGTTTTCAATCCATATTTATTCCATAAATATTTATTGAATTTTAAAACATACACAACCTTGCTTACAAGTTCAAGGTCCATCTAGCTCTTGAATTCTGGCTCGTGTAACTTCCCACACTAGTAATGGCCAGGACAGCAGCCTTGCTTGCCTAACGCTGTGAATTTATCATGTCTCTCATGTGATGGGCTAAATTTACTATGTGCTACGTCCGGTAGCTTCTCAAGGTGCCTGTACTTTGCAGTCTCCCTCCAGAGAAGGGGAAAGTGGCAGACCACCACGGCATGGGGAGAGGGGTGATGAATTAGTGCTGGGTCTCAGTGAGCAGAAAGGCCTCCCTCCCAGACTCCTGGGAGTCAGAAGGATTGATGCAGGCCTCCTGCAGCTCTTTCCTGGCTCACTCCAGGGCAGAAAAAGCAAAGATGGAGGACATGAGGAAGAACTCTCTTACAGTACAGTTTTGTCCAGGGCTGGCCCCAGTGACTTTTGAAAAAGAGTGATCATTTTTTCCCTTGGTACCAATCTTAATACACTGGGAAGTTAACCTACTTAATTATCCAGTAACAGTCTACTAACCCTCTTTCTTCTTTTAGGGGGAGTGCTAGAGATTGAAGCCAGAGCCTTGCTTACTCTAGGCAAATACTCTGTCACTGAGCTACAGCTCAGTGCTTCAACCCTTTCAAGTCAAAGAGGTGTGTGTCCCCAAACAGAAGTTGAGTCATTGTGCCAGGATATAAACCAGTGTATCAAGTTTGCCTGCTAAATTACCAGGAAACTGGAGCAAGTTGCTTCTTTCCTCTAAGCTTCAGTTTCCTCATTGGTAAAATGATGAGCTAAACCTAACGATCTATAAGCCCACTTTTTATCATGAACCTTGTCAGCAAGCCTGTTTGGCATTACCCAGACTTAGCCACACTGCTAAGTTTGAAGGCAGAATACCCAAGATGACTCTAACCTTCTGACTCCAGATGCAGATTTGGGGCTTCCCAAAACTACCCTAAGTCTTGTTACTTTGCTAGAAGGACCTGCGGAGTTCACTCTGCATATTCACATTCCTGCTATGGTTGATTACAGGGAAAGGAGACAGAGTAAAATTAACCAGAGGAAGCCTTGTCTGAGCAGCATCTGGGAGGGTTCCAAATGCAAACCTTGTATTGTCCTCAGGATGTACTACTCTGTGGCCATTAATGTAGGACACACGAAGATTACTGTCAACCACAGAAGCTGATCGGAGTCTAGTGTTCAGACTTTTTATTGGAGCCCCTATTAGACACGATTGATTGATTGGTTGACAGATACGTGGTTGAACTCAGCATCACATCAACTGATCACTATGTGGCCCAAAGCTCCCAACCTAAATCGAATGTTCATTCTTGGATGGCCAGTCCCATAAAAACAGTATGTGACATAGACAACCTCCAAAAAGCCTAGGGAGAGGGCCAGACCTCTTTCGGGGAAGACGAAATTCTTTACATCCTGGATTCCTATTCATTAACCCCTCCCCATGATCTTCATTAGTAAGAAAACACAGATTCACTGTCATTCTTTCGAAAGGTGCATTAGCGTAACTAGCATGAGTCAGGTACTCTTCTAAGTGCTGGATATAGAGCAGGGAACAAAATAATTTCTATCTCCCTGGAAATTAAGTTCTACTTGTGTAATAACCAAAAGATACATATACTGTCTGGTTGTGATATGGAGATGATGAGAGTGGTCAAGGAAATTATCCTCCAAAAGTTGACAGTGGAGCAGACTCCTGAAGAAATGCTATGCTGACCTATGCTGGAGTCTGAAGGAAAGCACTCAGGACAGAGAGAAGAGCAGGTGCAAAGGTCCTGGGGTGGGAGTGTTCTTTGAGCCACATTTGATGAGGATAAGGATGTCATGGTATTTCTGTCTCTGTGACTCTGCCTAGTCTGAACATTTCACATAAATGAAATCAGTCTGGCTTCTTTCACTGGACATACTGATGTTAAGTTTCATCTAAATTGTAACAAGCATCAGTACTTCATTTCTTTTTTTTTTTTTTTTGGTGGTGCTGGGGATCGAACTCAGGGCCTTGTGCTTGCAAGGCAAGCACTCTAATCACTGAGCTAAATCCCCAGCCCCCCTCTTCATTTCTTTTTATAGCTGAATAATATTCCATGTGAGAACATATCAAAATTTATTTATCCATTCACCGGTTGATGGACATTTGGGCTATTTCAATTTTTTGGCTCTTAGGAATATTACTGCTGTTAGCATTCATGTGCAAGTATTGGGGTGAACACGTGCTTTCAATTCTCTTGAGTACATAGGAAGAAGTGAAATTTCTGGGTCGTACAGTAACTCTGTTTAACATCTGGAGAAACTGTCAAACTGTATGCCTGTACTGTTACCAATCCCATAAGCAACATATAATAATCTGGTTTTGCTACATCCTCACCAATAGAATAATACTGTTTTTCATCAGACAGAATATTTACGCCTGTGAGGGACACATCAGGATCTAATGATAAGTGGTTTAGAAAAAGACTTCATAAGTTGATTCTGTTGTGACTTCAACCCACCCCCAATACACACACACACACACGCACCTCTGAAAGCATAGTGGCTAAGAGCATGCGCTTCAGAAACATATCATAGTCCTGAGCCAGGCTTTATTATTTTTCTCTATTAGCCTTGGTGCAACGGAGGTGGTAATAGTACTTACCTTAAGAGCTATTGTTAGAATTAAATGAAATAGTGCAAGGAAAGCCCTTTGCACAGTGCCTGGTACATAATAAATCCTCGAGTGTTCATTGTTATTATTATATCAATGCCTCAATAATTTTCCAATATATGAAGGAACCATCATTTGCCTAATCAATTCTATTGTTTAGCATTTGGTTTGTTTCCACTTTTTAATGATTATAAATAATACACTGAGAGATAACATTATGGCTACATTTTTGCCCATATTCTTGTTATTTTCTTAGACTAAATTCTATAAGTAGAATTTCTTGTCTTGTTTTTCCTTACCAAATAGAAGGATATCTCTCAATACATATTCTTTTTTAAATTGTACTAAAATTTCACTTTGAGCAATATCATCAGATACTAGACAATACCCCGGGAGCGTCACAAAACAGGTTTTGGAAATCTTCCTTTGTATCTCACAAACACGGTGCAAATTTAAACTGCCTCGTGCAGAACAGCCTAAACCTCACTCCAAAATCATCAAGTGTAAAAGGCCCGAGAGGTGGTTTCCTCACTGGCTCGCAGATCTGGACTCTTCAGATTTCATACCTTTTCTCCCATTATATCAATATTTCAGCCAGAAAAGTAGCAGAGCTATCAATGAAATCAGGCACAGTGGATGTTGTTTTTCATTTAGCAAATCGAGGACAAGAGTAAGGCAACAATGAAGCCAGACAGTGGAAAAGAACGATTCCCTGAGAGCGAGCGTGACCTAACATTCCTTAAATTGTCAGGCCCAGGCAGAGACACCGGGCTACACTACAGTTTCCTAGCCAGCCTACGAGGGGTCAGACAGAGCTTAGATTTCCTCTGATGGACACAGGAAAGTCTCACGACCGAGATAAGATTTTAGGAGTTATTTAACATTATGGCAGAAGTTTGGTTGGATGGTGGAAGTGGCTCAGCTGGGACCATGCTGAGAAATTAGGAGAAACTTTGTGCAGATCACAGGAAGGATTAGCAAGCAACGTGTTTACACTGGCACATTGGTAAATGTTGAAAAGCTGGCTGTTACATTTTTCAAAAAACCTAGCTTTATATAGTTTTCAAAATTTTTTATTTCCTTGATATTAATATCGACAGTGACAGATTTTAAATTGTCACCATCATCATGGTGTCGTTGCTCAAAGCAAAGCTGGAAAGAGATGAGTACAAAATGCAAAATCGGTTCTCAACAGCCAGTCCACGTCAGCTCCAAGATAACACTGTATTTTCTTAAGTTTCTGTACTTAAATAATTTGGAGGACTTTTTCCAATGAAATCCATCAAGTGTCTAGGGTCTAAAATTAATACAGTACTATGAGGGCAAGAAGTTTTGTTTTCTTTTCCTAAATAAAATACCATGTTAGAGAATCACTCGTGTGGTATTGCATGTTGTAGCATGCACAAGAAGGAATTGCAAACTTGCTAGAAATCCATGAGGTCAACCTCTGGGCAATCAGTCAACACATAAACCAACTCAGGGAGAGAGAGGGCTGGGCATTTGGTTGTTAGTAATCCTGGAGAGGAATTCCACATGATTCCTCAGTAGGAAAATGTGGCTACATTTCCTCATATGTAAGGTACGAGTCAAAAATAGGTAATTCTCATTTCTCCTATTGTATATCTCGCTTTTAGTTGTTCATGAAGACAATGAGGGCTTTTGTTTGTTTGTTTGTTTGTTGGGTTTTGTATGTGTGTGTGTGTGTGTGTGTGTGTGTGTGTGTGTGTGTGTGTGTGTGCTGGGGATTGAACTCAGGGCCTTGTGCTTGCAAGGCAAGCACTGTAATCACTGGGCTAAATCCCCAGCCTCAAGAAGGGGTTTTAAAACTCAGGTTTCTAGGTCACTTTCATTCGCATGAACAACTGATTTGTAAAGTACCTCTCCTGTCTCTGGAGGTACTCGGTGAAGCCCTGCTAGGGAGAGAACCAGAACTGCAGTGAGGCCAGGGTCTGGGCCAAGACTAGACTAAGCACTTTCTTTCCATTGTCTCTGAGGCCACCCAACAACCCTGTGAAATAGCTACAGTTGTTCTCTTCTGTTTTTGCAAATACAGAGGCTGAGAGATGTTAAATTACTTGTCAAAGGTCAAGAAATTCATAAATGCCTGGACTGGGACACAAAGCAGGACTGACACCTAAAGCCTATATTAAGAATCTCTGGAGTGGCTCGGGTCAAGGGTTTTAATAAGGTTGTAGACATTTAATGTGCTAATTGGACAGGATGAGCCAAAGGGTCCCGTGCAGGAAGTGCTAGCCTAACAGGGGAAGGGGCTATTTGTGAGTATTCAGGGAGATAACCGTGACAAGGGTGATAAAAAAGAACGTCTCCACTGGCTGTCATGCTGAATTGGGTATCTCAGGAAGGCTGTGTATTGTAATTGGCTCTTTTTTGTAAAGCACAAGCCTGAATTGGGTCAGCTTTTCAGAGTGCCCTCTGCTGCCCCTGGGTAACCTGTGGCCCCTTTACATAAACTGTAAATTAGACCCCAAGTTCCATGACTGCAGAGACTGACTGCACATCTCACGCCTGGATCATGCCAGACCTTCAGTCCTGTGTCAGCCTCTGGCATGCGTAGGGTGATCGAAATGTATGGTGAATGTTTAAATTTTAAAAATTTATTACAGTCAAAGACCATTGCCATCGATCTCCCTCAGATAACTCCCCACCCTTCGAACACACTTATCCCATCATTTTTGCCACTTTTTGAAGCAGTCCTGGAAGTCCTTTTTTGTGAGTGTCTTTATGCAATGTGATCAAATATGTGGTGAATGCTGTTGCTGAGTGACATTCAACAGAAAGGGGGTTTCTAAATACATTATGGTGTGTCTCATGCACCTTATTCGCTGGATCTGGCACTGTGCGATTTCTGGCTCTTCCCCAAAGTTAAAATGACCATCAAAGGTAAACATTTTAAATCAATTCAGGATGTTGAGGCAGCTACAACAGAACAACAAAAGACACTCACAAAAGTGATGTGTGTTCAAAGCAAGGTGGGACTCTTCAGAGAGATTAATGACAATGTGTCTTTTACTGTAATTTTTAAAAATTTGAACATTCACTATAGTTTTAATCACACCTTGTAGTGTCTGATAAAAACATTTCTTAAATATTAATGGTGGTGATGATACAAGTGAAACCTTCAAGTAAGAGCAACATATTTTCCCATGTATTATCTCATTTAATCCTCACAATAACTTTATGAAATAGATACTATTCTCCCAATTTATAGATAAGAAAACCCATGGTTTAGGGAAAGCTTGTAACTTGCTTGTGGATATAATAATAAGCAGCAGAAAATCAGTTTTGCGTGATATTAGAGTCTTGGCATTTAACCGTTATGCTATGGTCTGTTGATTTATAATGTACTTATTGTATCTCCAGGAAAGCTCATAGTATTAAAATCAGATGATAGGTTTTAAATTCTGTGAAGAAAAGGACTCTGTTTTATATTATCTGTATCCCTAGCACCTAGAACAATCTTGCTTATATTAGGTATTCAGTAAATTTTGGAAGGCATATATGCAAATAGGAATGAATAGGAACAATTATTTCAATTGGAATAGAGGTAATAGGGTGAAAATTTCTGGCTCACAGTAGATTATTATTTTCATAAATTCTAACAAGGGTAGATGTATAAAATCTAAATATCATTAAATAAATTCAGTAATTTACTCATTCATTCAACAAATACTCATTTCCACTCAATAAATACAGTTAAGCATCTACTAAGTGACAGGTGCTCAATGGTGGAGGTATGAATGGAAATGTCTGATAGTAATAACTAAACAAATGTTATAAAATAAAATGGGTCATGAGGACCCCCCCAAAAAAAAACTGGAGAGACAGAAAAATACCAGAAATAAGGACCATGGTGTGGTTGGGGAATGTCCTAGTGAAGCAGCAACAGCCAAGACACTGGAGAATGCTACGAACATGAGGAAGGCAGGTAGGAAATAGAATGCAAAGATGCTGAAGCTTCTGGAAGAACTTGACATGTTGGAGGAAGGAGTAGGAGTTCTGAAATCCCTCAAGAAATAGTCTCTGGAGTCCCTTATCTCACAGCGTGGCGCACACAGCCTTTCACCATCCTCCGCCTTTACTGTAACAGGTCCCTGTGTTAAGGCAAGAGGCCAGTAGCATTTTTTCTTAGTTTTGGGGGGGAGGGCTGTTCTCCAAGGCTTATAGTAAAAAAGAGTATTCACAATGTAGAAACCTTGAAACCTACTTAATGACTGAAAATATACATTTGCCTTCTCAGAATTCGTGCCTGTGTATTGTTGTACAAAAAGAGGAGGAATTTTGTGGGAAACATGGAAGGGAAAATTTAATAAACTCAGAGGCAGAATTTGGGGAGGGAACATTTCTCGCATTGGTCACAGTGGAAAATTCCTCAGCCACAGCCTCTCCAGTGACTCCGAGCCTGCCTGATTCATCACACGGCTTTGCTCTAATGTAGTCCATGTTCCAGGAAGACAAGGGGGGAAACTCCCCAAAGACTGTTCCGAGGCCTCCTGTCACAAGTTAAGGTCATTCCAGTGGAAGGCAAGATGTTTTCCCATCACCTTGGTATCAAAGAGATGAACTTAGCTTTTTACCCTTCTGCTCCCTCCCCACTACCTGCCAATCTCCATGAGAAGCTGGCCTCTGATAACTACAGGTGGCGGAATCCTGCTGCCCTGGGGACTCACACAGCTCATCTCAGGAAGAGTCAGCCAAAATGACTGGTACTGAAGTGGATTAAATTGACCTGCACTATTTTTCATCTGTTACTTAAATTTCACACGTGGACTTTGAAGAAATACTCAAACAAGTGATTAGGACTGAATCACCAGATGGGGGGGAAAATGGAACTTGCTGGAAGATGAACTTTCCCCTCAAAATTACATAGAGACATTTTTACTCTTTTTTTCCTCTTTTCCTCTGGGGCTATGCAGTCACTTTCTGGATACCGGGGCAATGCTGTCTTCCACCTGCCGGAAGCATTTATTCTTCTTAGAAATCGAATGGCAATTCCCAGACCTCAGCTAAGGACTTGTTTTCTCATTTTTTTGAACTTCAAATACCTTCTAAATTGTGTTAGCCGAAGCATTGTATGTATATAATTAACTCACAGGTCCCCCTGGGCTCATCTAGCTAAACTTGTGGAGCTTAACTGAGCAAGACTTTTGCTGATGTCTCTCCCTACAGTGACACCCATTGAAATGAATACCTTCCACCAGAGGAAACCAGGGAAATTTCTTTTCCAAATTGACTTTCTAGTGACTCGGGTTGCTTCATTAAATGATTTTGCTTGTTTCATAACTATAATGATCTCATTTTCTTCCAAATGTGGAATTTGCAATTTGGAGAAGTGGGGGGCTCTGTATTTTCCTCCTAGTTGAAGTAGGAAGAGAGGCCTCTTTTTGCATTAATTGGATCCTTGAAATTCCCTCAGGGGAGCAGTGGCTCTCTATGGGCATGGGGCTCCTTTATGCCTTAATATACCTTCCCCGTTGAGAGCAAATGCAAAACATTCCTCCCCTAGCAAAACTGAACGGAGGGGCTGCAGCAGTTTGCCCAAAACGAAACGTACAGGGCCAGGGCGAGTGAGCTTCCTCAAACAGCACAGGTCGACTAGGTTCACGATCCAGGCCTGTGCCAGTGTCTGCCCGAGTAGACACTGATGCTTTTCTGAATGGAAGAGTCAGACGTTATTGCAGTTGGAAGTTCTGGTTCCTGCTCTTCTTCCATTTCTAGCACGAAGGGCTTAGGCTAGGGGAGGCTAGAAGCAGCTCTTCTCCCCATTCTCTCAGTTCCTTTCGGGGCCCAGCCCTGCAGCTTCAGCGAGGGACCATATGCATTCTATAGGGGCGAGCACAAGGGACGTCGATGAGGACTTCCAGCCTACCTAAAGGAGCCTACTCCCGCTTGCAGTCCGGAACGAACCGCCGGTGTCTCGAGAAAGGCAGCGAGCTAGATGCAAGCGTAGACACGGCCTTTGGCTGCGTGACACGAGGCGGGGAGGCTGCGCTTTTAACGCCTCCCTGACAGCGAGCTACTAGCTGCCCAGGTGCCCCACTGCAGCAGAGAGCAGCCGCAGCCTCTGCCCGGGCCAGCGGTGCTGCTGGGGAAGTGTCCTGGGGCTGCTGACGCGGTTGGGAGGAGCCTCGCCTTTAATGCACCAGCCGCCTCCAGCCTCCGCAGCAGGAGCAGCTGCCGCGAGTGCGCGCGAGTGGGTGTGAGGGTGAGTGCGCGGGCGCCGGCCGCAGCGCCCTGCCCAGCTCCCCGCCGGCTCCCCGGCCCCCGCCCTCCGGAGCCGCCCTCCCGCGGGACCAGCACCCTCCCCCCGCCGGCCGGCCCGAATCCTACCCCTGCCATCTCGCCACTGCAGCGTGGGTCCGGAAAGGCACCATTTTGTCGCTGCTGCCCGCTCTCCCAGGGGAGGAGGGGTCATTTTTGCACCTTGGAGCGGCTGCCGACGAGGGGAACCTGTTGGGCATCTCCCCAGCCCGGCGAGGGAGCGAGCGCCTGCGGGGCGGGCGGGCGGGCGGGCGCAGACCCCTCGGGGCGCGGCGCGTCTCGGCCCGGAGGCAGCGGAGGCAGGCGCAGCATCCTCGCTGGGAACTGGAGCCGAAGTGAGCGCACCGCGCGGGAGGAGCCGCCGCAGCCTCGGAGAACCCGAGTGCAGGAGGTGACAGCTCCGTTGCCGGGTTTTTATTTTTATTCTCTCTCCGCCTCCCCGTCTCCTCCTCAGGCTCGGACCATGGTGCAGTCCCACTGGCTCCCCTGCCCCCCTCGCCTGTGAGACTGGCTGCGGGGAGGGATCATGGATACTCGTCTGCCGGCTTCTGGTTCCCACGCAAGTAAGCCCGCTGTCAATGGAGGAGGACATTGATACCCGCAAAATCAACAACAGTTTCCTGCGCGACCACAGCTATGCGACCGAAGGTAACGCCAGCCCGGCCGCGTCCCGCCGCTGGGGCCGGGCGCGAGTTGCGCTCGCTGCGCCTCGCGGGCAGCCGGGCGCTGGCGGCGGAGACTCCTCCGGGCCCGGGGCTGGGCGGGGGCTCGCCGGCTCGCGGGCCGCCCCGGGGCGCAGCGCGTCCACCCGGGCTCCGGGAGGCGAGCCCTGCGCTCAGCAGCAGGTGGACCCGGCGCCCCCGGGAGCCAAAATGGCCCTTGGGGACCAGGCTTTTCAGGGCGCGGCTCCGAGCCGGCAGGAGGACCCCGCCAAGGCGGAGGGCCCCTGCGCGCCGAGGCCGACGAGGGTCGCGGAGGGAGAGCGGAAGGCCTCCCTGAGCGGCAAGACGTGTGTCTCTCGGCGGCTGCGGGAGGGCGCGGTTTCGTTTCCTGCCCATTCATCTCTCTGGTTGGCCGGGTTACCTGCCCAGACAATCAAAAGCCCGAAGGCCCTTTGCAGGAGGGCAAGCCCCTCTCCCCTTGGAAGTGCATTAGCGAGCAATGAAACGGCGGCTGGGGAACTAGCGTCCTAGCAGCGAGCGAACGAGGCTGACACGTGGGGCGAGCAACGCGATCGGTGGGGCCTTTAAAAATCACCATTATGAATTCTGCAGCAGTAGTTTCTGCTGAATCAACAGCCAGCAGAAAGCAAGAGGGTGCAGCAAGCTGAGCTTTGCCAAGAGGTGAAATTGTCGTGTCTCTCCCTCTCTCTCTCTCTCTCTCTCTCTCTCAGCTTGTTCTGACATTAGCTGGAGCGCTGTGCAGGCAGGCAGGGAAAGTCAGCAGGTGGATCTCATTCTGCCTTTTGTGTATGAATAGAGAGGGGGAGACATTTAAGTGACAAAACTTTTGCGATTTTGCTTCATTTTCTACCTATAGGCCTTTATCTTTAGCCAGTAGTATAAAGTGTTGCACTGGCATGCAGTAAAATCCGTGTGAGAAGATGTGTGTGGAAATGCTTTAGCAAAAAAACGTTGCAGAATATATTAATTTAAAATTACTGTTATTCTTGAATACTAAAATTTCTGCAATATTTGTTCAAACCAAAAGGCTACTAGGAGAAATGCAGTGTGGGGAGGTGGGGTAAAGGGGTTCACATTTCTGGAGGAAATAATGGGGGGTAAGGTGGCATTTTCAATAAACGTCCCTGGAAGTTTTAGACAAGGAAAAGACCCCGTGCTATTGACTCATCCATCATCATTATTGGGGAGCATCAGCCCAATACAAACGCTGTGTTAGATTAAGCAGAGCTTTTAACTGCCCTCCAGGAGCTTGGAGGTGGCCCTGAGATGGACAGCCCGTTCCTCCCCCGCAATGAGCACCTCCTACTTGCTGATTCTTTGTACTTGCACAGTGACAATGTGATTGTAAGACGGTCCTCCTCAGTCTTTGTGCTTTGTCACAGATCAGTGACCAGCTAGTGCATGATTGTACCTAAGCATGACACCCAATAGAGAAGTTGGCTTTGGGTCTGTGGGCTTTAGGGGGCACATTTCTGCTTGTGACTATGAAGAAATGGGACTGCCTTCGCACTTTCTTCTATATTACATTATACAGGCAGAGGAAACTTACTGAGCTGAGAAGATGGCCAAAATTGGGGCCATATGTATAAAAGTGTCCTTTATAGAATGAAGAAGTCAGTTAAAAATAACACTTCTTATTGCTTTCAAGGTCCTGCATACTACATTTATGCTTATTTTATGGCATTTTTGAGAATTCTGATTCTGGATAAAGTATCTGAATTCCTATAGTCAAAAATTAGTTTATAGCAAATAGCTGTCTAAAAATTTTTCTTATATGTGAAAGTCAACCTCTCAGAAGCCCCCCCCATTCAGTAAAGGCACGGGGAAGAAAAAAATTGAACTAAGATTATGTAAATACCAGCAGCTGGGCAGAGCAAGAAGCTCTCTATGGCTTGACCTATTCATTTCGGAAACGTTCCTCCCTCGTGCTGGCCAGGCCAGAAAAGCCCCGCCCCTTACTAGGGACACCTGAGGAGGAACCCAGCACACCAGAGAACCTGGAGAAAGCACCAAATCCAAGTGTTTTCTGTTAACATTCCAAAATTTGCCTCCCCAAAAGTTCTGTGCCCCCTTAAGAACTTAAACCTGCGAGGAATTTGCCTCTACCTCCTTTTATACTTTGTTTCCTTTCAGATTTCTTCATCTTCTTTCTACTTCTTGAATATATCAGGGCTTTCTTTTTCTCCAACGTCTCCACATTTATCTCTCCATTTTTCTTCCATTTGCTCAGATCATCCCATGCTGCAAGATTCTATTTAAAGCTGGAAGGCTTTTGCAATGTAGTTAGTGTGAAGGACTCTAAGCTCAATTTGCATTGTAAGTGGTAGCTGCAGGCTAGTTCATCCAGCTAAGAGCAATGCAAATTCTAAAGAGCACTTTTACACACACACACATACACACACCCAAATACATGATGTGCTTTTGGCAAAGAAATCAAGACATTTCCTCTATTTCCCAAATTCTGGACATTAAAGTTACTGCCCTGCCCTACATTTTCTTGTATTTACTCCTTTTCTAAAGTTAACATCTCTGGGCGTCATTTTGTGTTCCAAGCACTGTGTTGAGTTCTCTATATCAATATAGCCAGACCTTGCTAAGGAGTTTTCATTTTCAAATTTAAAAAAATAAGTAAATAAATAACCTGATGTAACCAAGACCTGCAGATGCTACTAATTTGCCAAGGTCACGAATTTAATGGAAAAACTAATCTTCAAACTCAAGACTGCCCAAAGCCCATGTGTTTTCACTAGGAAATTCTGCACTGCCTCATTTTCCTTTAACTGTCAGCTCCTGATACTGGAAAGATCACAGTGGTTTTATCCTTATGTGTAAACAGGGTTTCCATCTCGGTAGAATTCTTTACAGACATCGTTTGAGAGAATGTGTGGGATTATATATGAGGAAGGGCATCAGGTGGATCTGGAATAAGCACAGAAGTAGAGTCAACATGTTTTGATTGGCATTTTTAGATATGGAACTCAAAGCTACCTAACCAAGTGTTCGTCTTTCAAATCTCTGTGATCTGTATGTGGATTTCTGTCTGTGTTTTTAGGGTTCTTTTCAAGCCAACTAAAACTCACCTGTATTACAGCAGTTTGTGGGTTCTTTTAGATTAATCATCTTCTAATGGGAATGTAGACAGAATAATCCCAAAAGTGTAGTTTTTAAAAACTATTCTCAGTTTCCTTGGCTGTAAGATGGGAAGAACAATTGAAGCTGTACCACGGGAAAAATTGCTTGTGCAGACAAAGCAGTCAGAACAATGCCTAATGTAAAGCCAACCCTCAGTACATGCCTGCAGTACACTATAGCTGTTGTTACGTCAGCACAGCAAGCGTGCAGTCTTTCCTTAGACTGGATGTGGATTTGGTGTGATCTTAGGGCAAGGGCTGGCTATGGGAGACACGGCTGAGGTCACTCACATCCTTCACAGTCTTCTCTTGTGTCATCCACTACCTGTGGATGACCATGAGGAACTTGGATTTTATCTAAAGATGGATCGAAAGCCATTAAAGGATTTCGATCGGGGGGAAATATGATCAGCTTTATTTTTTCAAAAGCCATCTGACTGCCTCGTAGGGAAGGTCCAGAGGGCCCAGTATGAAATGAATAGGGATGAAAACCTGGCAGTAACTAGGAAGTCATAGCTGTACTCGGGATGGTGGCAGCAGTGGAGAATCGGCTAGATTTTAGATACATCGTAGAGAAAGAGTGCAACAGACTTACTTGATAGATTAGGTGGGGATGGAGAAGGAGTGTCTGGGACAACTTTCAGAACTTTGCCCTGAGAATGGATGCATGAAGGGAATTTTCAGGGAAACAAGTTTAAATTAATTCTAGAATGTCTAGTTTTCATGAGACTCTTCAGTAAGCAGTTGGGATTATATATGAGGAAGGACATCAGGTGGATTTGAATATCTGGATCTGAAGATCAAAAAAACAAAAAAACCCAATAAGGAAAAAGGAACTATTTATGGAATTGAGCAGTCAAGATGTGGAACTAACTGGAGTTTTTTAAACAGCCTTTTCAGAGTCCCTCACCTAAGACATTAACAATGCAATTCTCAGGCTGAACTGAAATGGTCCCACTGGACCATCTAGACACCCACTCTCCAGGGCTGTAAATATGGAGGTCTGATGCGTTATTTTTGCCACAGCTGCTCTCTAGCCTACTCCCCTGAACCCCCATTACTGAGATGAGATTGCTTTCATCTACCTTATTATTCCAGGACAGAACTTAAAGCAGTGAGTGAAAAATGAAAATGAAGCTCATCTTGGCTTAGGATAAAGAAATTGCAGCAAAAAATACCTCATGGACTAGGATGTCTTGGTGGCATTGATTAATCAAATGCTGAAATTATTCAAATAATGATATATCTATCCCCTTTCTCATCAGTACAGGAAAATAGAGTCCAACCTCAGATGAGTTGAGTTTAGAGGGTCTCCAAACTTGACATCTGAGTGATCTGTGAAATGCTGCAGCTTCTTGGGGCCACAGTAAGTGAGGAAGTAAAGGTCCTGCCCCCTCCCCAGCCCACAAAAGCACAAGAAAGGGGGAAGCTATAATGAATAAATCTGGAAAGGTATGTGAACATGTATTTTACTATGAAGATGCTGGGAAGGTGCTGGAAAAATAAAAAGAAGGTATTGTCCTGTGATGGAAAGCTGCCTCTAGTTCCTTAAGTTGCTTTGATATTTGTATGCAAATGCCAGATCAGAATGGTATTTCTGATGCATATGGATGAGTATTTGAGCTTTCAGAAAAACCTGAAATAGAAGGTGGGAAGAAGCAGCCTTATACTATTGTAAATGACCTTTCTGGGGATAGGACATGTTCTGCTACTCAATATAATAACCACAGTGCATTGAAAATCACTAGCAAGTATTCATTATTAGCATCCAGGTCTCTAGGGGCAATCCCAAGCCCTTTATGAGTGCTGGTCAGAAACGTACCAATGAACCTGGGGTGAATAATATTAGGCCAGTCCTGTCAAAATATTGGTAATGCTCAATGGAAAGAGCGCAGCTGTAGACTGACATTCCTAGACTCTGACATTTGCATTTAGGAAGAAACTAAGGGTCCAATTTAGGCACTTAACTAAGGGAAGAGAACTAAAGTATCACAAGTATTATATGTAACTAGGCATTTTCCTGAGGTTTTCTTGTATGTTTACTTATTTAATCACGCTGAGAGAGTGGTTATGTTTGCTCAATTTTTTTAAGAATAGAAATTCTAAGGTACAAAGAACCAAAGAAACTGTAACAAAAATACTTGCAGACATGCTTATTTCTAAGTGACATGCCCAAATTGAAGCCTCCAAGAGCCTGCACTCCAGGCTCCTACTCTTGGCCCACCCCTGCTGACTATAGTTAGGGTTTTCTGGAGAGAAAATGTGGGTTGAGTTCCACCTTCCACAGACACCCCCTTGTTGGCCACTCAGCACTGATGGATTCACAAGACCCATCCTTTCCCTACAGCAGTGTGCATTTGTGGCCCATCGTCCCGCTGGAGGTAGCGGAATTCCCTCACCCGGCCAGCACCCTTAGCTGACTCATTCCTTATACTATCTCCCCTCCCCAATAAGAAAAAAGGACGTATTTGTGGAATTGAGCAGTCAAGAGGTAAGAACCAGCTGAAGTGTTTTAAGCAGCATTTCAGTGTCCCTCACCCTCTGAGACATTACCGATGCAGCTCCCAGGCTGAATTGAAAAGGACCCCCATTCTCCAGGGCCAATTGCCTGGACCACAGCAAAAGCAGTGGTACTGAGGCAGCCATTTGCACATAAACGTGGAGGTATCTGAGGCCTCCCTTTGGCCAGAGCTACTCTCTAGCCTACTCCCCTCAACTCCCACTACTAAAAAGATGAGTTTTCTTTCATCTACCTTGTGATCTTTACCACCAAATTTCCCTCTTTTCCCTTTCCAGTAGAACTCTAGAATCTGGCTGAAAGTCGGCTTTGATGTAACTATCCCATTGAAAGCCAGACGTTGTTTTTATAACACTGCTAGGAGCTTCGTCGTAAATAACCCAGGAACCTTTGAATTCTTATGCTCTGGAAAGAGTTGGGAGTAATGATGATAGAATATGCATGCGTGAGATCCATGAAAAACTATTCATATTCACTGGTTTCTTTGGAGAAAGGGCCATTTTGGATGATGGGAAGGGGACGATAGACTCAGTTCTGTGCTTTAGAAGAAAAAGACTTGATTGCTTACAATAAATGTTAAAAAATTGTAGGATCTGTGGGGAAGGGGCAACACAATGTGTAACATTTATGGTCCCTATGAGAAAGCTGGGATGTACTAGGTAAAGTATGCCTCATGGGGGGAGGATGTGCTCGCATCAATGAATGCACATGCCCTGTTTTATTTACACTTTGTTCTTTCTTGCACTTGATATTTCTTAAAGATCTTTCTATGTCAGAAGCGCTGTGTTTTTTAATATTTGTGCTGAGCTCCATGGTGTGACTGTACCCACAGTTTATTAATAATTCTCCTGTGAATGGAAAGAAAATTGTTTCCAGCTTTTATATTACATAAGATGCTGCAGTGATTATCCATATAGACTGTTCTTCATCTGATTTTATGATCTTTGAAGCTGAGGCATTCATTCCCATTCCTCAGTAGAACCACAAGAAGAAAGCTCTGGCCCTCCATCTATTTATTCTCTGTATAACTTCGGATCTATCACTTAACTTCTGGAATGGAATTTCCTGTGTAGAAAATGAGAATGCCTGGCATACCTGTTTATATGTGCACAGTACTGAGTCTCCTAAGACCATTGTGGACCTGCGTGTTAATGAGTCACAGTGATTGCAGGCAGTTCATCAAGGAGGACTTCCTGTGTGTCAGGGACAGGCTTTAACACTTACTCTTCTCATTTAATTCTAACAATTCTATAGGCTATTACTGCTCTTATCCCTCCTTAAATGAAAAGTGGAAGCAGAATGAGATTATGACACAACAGGAAGTAAAACAGAAGCCAGAGTCCATCTGAGTCTAAACCCATATTCTTAAATACTTCCACAGGCCATCTCAATTTAGTATGTGACAAACCTGTTTAAAAGCAAAGTCATGATATTGACACAGGGAAAAGACTTCGTTTTCTGAAAAACACTCCTTTGAATCAATACTAACATGAAGGATCCAGTTTGCATCAAGAATTTGGAGGTGAACTGCAGGAAGATTGAAATGCAGTGTAGTACCTTGGGTGGTCGTGTGAAATGCACATCAGAAGTTCCGGGTAAGAGTCCCAGACCCGCCACTGTAATTAGTCACTTTTGCTTTCTGTACTCCGGTGTCCTGATCTACTCATAATGAGGTTGGAGGTGGGGAGGCGAGGCGTGTTCTCTGTAGATATTTCTGGCTCTAAGTTTTTATGATGCTTCATATTTGTATTCCTGATATCTACACCTCTTCTGTGTGTTCTGACGTTGTGCTTGTGCGTGGGGCTGGGCGACACAGGAATAGGCTCGGAATGGCCTCAGATTTCCAGGTCTGGCTGTACTTCCTGAAGGGTCAGATCATCCTTCTGGCGAGAAGGCTCTGGTGCAGCCAAGAGGCGGAGCCAGAAAGGGAAATGTCTCTTTGCCAAAAGCTGCTGCAGATGGAGGAGCCAGTCTGTCTGGGCAGCCCATGACTTTGAGAGAAGCCATTTGGCAAAGTTGTTGGCAGGAGCTGCCTTGCAGCATGAGTGCTGGAGACAGTCCTGGGCTGGAGTGAATCAGGGATGCAGCAAAGGTGGCTGGTGGAACAAATAACCATCTGGTGAGCAGGGTGCTGCTCATCTTGCTGCACTGACAGGGAAGACCAAGTGCCAATTGGTGAGGCTAAGCTGTTGATGACATGATCTGACAGGCACAATAAAATTTCTCTCCTGCCATTGTACGCTCCATGGAGGGGGCGATAAATCCCATGTGAACATGGCTCTTTCAGAAGTCGGGATGTCCCCACTGTTCTCCACTGTTACAAAGTAGGAAATAAAATTCACCAGTTCTAGACAAAAATTTATTGTCAAATGCCATGCAGGAAGTGCTGCAAGCATGCTGAAGTATAAGATTATTCTTGGTCTCCAACATCTTCTGGAAGTCCTCTTTCGTGAATGTCTTTAGTTGCGCTGTCTCGGCTGCTTTGATGTCCTGCTTCATTTCAGCACATTTACCTTCATGATCATTTTTACTTTGGGGAATAGCCAGAAGTTGTATGGTGCCAAGTGCCAGATCCAGTGAATAAAGTAGATGAGGACACACCATAATGTTTTTATAAGCCAGCCTTTCCATTGGATGGCACTTGGCAGCAATATTCACTGTATTTTTGATCATATTTCCTAAAGACACCTGTGAAAGAGGACTTCCAGAACTGCTTCATAAAGTGGCAAAAATAATATGATAAGTATGTTCGAAGCAAGGGGGGGAGTATTTTGAGGGAGGATAAATGGCAATGTGTCTTTCACTGTAATAGATTTTTAAAAATTTAAACATACTGTATTTTTTTTTTATCAACCCTTGTATTTAGGCAAATGATACTCTGTCCTCAAAAGGTAATTAACCATATAAGTCAGGCTGTGTGAGACTGTGCTGGGTCTAATTCTGTGTCACCACGAGGTGGCTGAGGTGGTGAATGAAAGCCTGCCCGGATTCTACCTCTGGCAATATAGCTCTGTGGCCTTATACAGGCCAGGCCATCTCTCGAGTCTTCTCTAATCTACAAAAATATGGCAGAGGTCCAGACAACATGTCGTTGAGAATTAAATAAATATAAATATATATACATTCTCATCTTTAAATATGTTTATACACAAGAATTAAATAAACATAAAAGAATCCCTCTCTTATCCGGTGCATTTTGGACCAATAGTTGACAGTGAACTAAAAAAGTTAAACTAAGGAGTCATCAATAGTGATGCACCGATTTTAAACAGTGTTCACTCATTTTGATAAAAGGCCTCATGAAGAATCAAGGTCTTTAAGTATGGATCTGATGAGCAAGGGTTATATTTTTCTTGTACAAACCACACCCGAAATTACAAAGAACATGTCTAATTTTGCTTTATTTGAGACAATGACAGCATAGACATTCCATAGGCAGTCTTAATGCAGATTTTTGTGATTGTTTCCCAAGTCTGTGTCTACTACATTTAATTTGGCAGTTATTTGTCATGCTTTGAGAGCATTCAGCTTACTTTTCATATGAAATAATCATTCTCTTTCTTTTTGTACCTTTCTTTTCATATCACCTTTAATGATAATCAAATAACAAGTATAACCAGCAACAAGATGTTTAAGAACAAATGCAGCTGGCTTCAGTAAAATATGACTCAGCTAGAAGAAGCAGAAGTATGACTAGAAATTAAAGATGAGCCTACTAAATTACCTTTATCTATAAAGCATGCTGTCGGCCCTTTTTACAGAGTGGAAGACACTGTTCATCCTGTGAGTCAGTTTTCCAGTGTACCTATGATGAGAATTCACAATAGAACAGGAATCAGTTTAAGCAGTGTGTATATACTCTATCCGATGTACTATGTATTATGTTTATATGTGCATCTATTCATGGGCGTGTGTATATATGTGTGTATTCCTCACAGCAACCCTAAAAGTATTTATACTTAAACTTAATTAGGTGTGGCTTTCAGGTCTTTTTCACCAGTGTTTATCCATCAGCACAGTGCCTGTCAAATAGCACTTACTATACATTTTTAAGGAAATGAGGAACTCAAGGAATGGACTTAGACTCTATTGCTGATGAAACTAAGGCTTAGAGGATTTGTGTAATGTGCCAAGTATCAGCAGATCCAGAATTTGAACACAGGCATGTCTGACACAAAATGTGTGTTCTTATGGACAAATTTAGATATATTAATTTTTATTGTATAAAGCTCTTGGATATATATTTTGAATTCCATATTGCCTTACAAATAACCCAATAGTGTGATCATTTGATATTATCTCCATTTTGTAAAAAATACACGAATATTCTAAAACATGGGTCAATAAGCTTTTCCTGAAAAAGGCCAAATGTAAATATTCTAGGCTTTCTCTGTCCCAACTCCTCCACTCTTTCATTTTGGTATACAGGCATGGTGGTATGTAAAATTCTGTTTTCAAAATCAAACTATAGCTTTGGACCAAAATCTGCTGACCCCCTTTCTAAAAAAAAAAAAAAGTCCCAAAAATGTTGATCTTCCAAGCAAAGTAGCTGCAGTGACTGCTAGAGGGAAGCTTCACTGACTAGGAATAAATAGGTCAGCAGCCGTGGTGAGATGCTGACAGGTGGAAAGAGTAGGAGCGAAGGCCTCCTTACAGGAGAATGGAGCATTTTCGTTGGGAGACCAAAGGAGGCTAGAAATTTAGCGTGTTGGTTGAGTAAATGAGCTGGAGATTGGAGATGTAACAGAATACTTGATAGCTCATTGAAACCCCCACATATTGCCATAACTTTTCTAAATAGAGTTCCTTCCATTGGTCACTCACCATTCATTTTGAAAATATTGTTTATATATATTAGGCACTGCACTTAAAATTAGGTATGTAATAAAAAAAATCAGACACAGACCCCGCTCTCACAGAGCTTACATTCTTCTAAAAAGATATACATTAAATAAGCACAAGCATGAATATACAGTAAATATAAATCTCGTTAAATACTATGTAGGGGAAAAAAAGATTGGCCTGTGAGAACAAAGTGTATGCTCCCTGGCGAATATTTGGACTATAGAAAAACCTTGAAAAGAAAAAACTAATTTAACTCTAGGTCCAGATATAATCATCCTAAACATTTTTATGTATATCTTTCCAAGTTCTGTGCATGCATATAGGTGTGTGTGTGTATACGTATGAGAGAGAAAGAAGAGGGGAGAGGAGAGAGAGAGAAGAAGTATGAATGGGAGAATGCTGGACTTACATGGTGTCATATCTGGGGTTTGTTCAGTCACAAATATAATACTGTGAATGTTTTTCTATAATATTCTATAGATGAGCCGTAATTTTACCAGCTACTCTGAAAGTTTAGATTTCTAGTTTTTTCTATAGTAATTATGTGACATTAATGACATGCTCTAAATCACATCTTTAGTTATTTTTAGAATAAGTTTCTAAAGACACAATTTCTGGGTTCAGTGATATGAACAATTAGGTTTCTGGATAATAATAAATTGCCTTCTAAAACAGGCATGCCAAGGAATACCTTGATAATTGCTGTGCCCCTTCACTACCTTTGTTATATCCATATTTTACATCTCCTTCATATGTTCATAGATTTTAGGGTGTTTAAATTCATGACAGGGAACTTCTGTGGAGTGAAGATCAGAAACATATTCCTAAAGATATAACCATTGAGTTTTAATTTGGTCCCATTGGCCTGTCCCTTGTCCTTCCCTTTCTGGGAGGAGGGGAGGGGCAGATTTTCAGCCTCTGCCAATAAACACATGGGCGAGAAGCTTGTTCCCTGGGATTCAGTTGCCTACCTAGGTTAAATAAAATTACTTTCATGGTTCCAGGGCATCATTTGTAGATGAGTAGATGGAACCCGGTGACCCAGAAATGTTAATTTTCTTCAAAGTGATAAGTAGGTAACTTCAAAGAATGATTGAGCCAGTATGACAAGCAG